>CM059799.1:24354825-24577325 GCA_030435695.1 Brachymystax lenok tsinlingensis | reverse complement strand
GTAAGGACGTGTTTTATTGACTGGAGGGGTGGGCCGACAGATCAAACAATCCATCGACAATGAGCTTGATCTCGCTCTCTGTAGCCTATTTAAAGATATTCATATAGTGTGTCTAAACACACTGCTCCACAGGGGGTCTGGAACTTTGAGTCTTGATGTTGGCCACTGCATGCAAATCTACACACACACTTGCATGATGCTATCTTGAGCGTGAGCGCAAGCACGCACACACACAAATAACAAACACACATATTCACGGCCCTGGCCATTGGGAAGGGGAACCAGAAGTGAAAGAAAAAGAGATACAAAAGAAAGAGAGGATGTATAGAGAGAGAGAGAAATAGACAGATTACGGCTAAAGAGTACGACTGGGATGAGCACAGCAAGATCCTATTCTGAACAAGCCACAACGACGTACTGAGGGAAGCTGAGCGGCCAAATCATACAGGAACAAGACGGGTGGCGATTGGAACAAAGAGGTCCATTTAGTCCCTACCATGTTAGTTATTACTTCAAATTGAATAAAAACTACATCTAGAGCTTTGGATTTCAATTGTCCACTTTGTCCATGTGCAATTACTAAAGCTATCTGACTCTGTTGGGTACTGGAATCAACACAACAGTCAGTCTCAGAATTATGTCTATTGTAATGTTATTGTCCAGCAGCAAGCGACTAGGCTGAAGAGAAAGCATATCTATCTATCCAACATTCTCTTACTAATAAAATACAGAACCTGTAATTATCAAGGTATAAACAATGACTTAAGTTCTTAGTAATTACAGAGGTCCCAGCAGGTTCCATAGCTGTTCCTCTAAGGTATTAGTGGGTCATTTAAACGTAGCTGGAATAAGAAAGAAACCCATGTACAACTGAACGGAGGGACGACTGCCTTGCAGAAAAGAGCCCGTGAAGATAACAGCCTGTCTAGGGACCGCGGCTGTCGTCCAACTAAAAGTATCAAGATGCGGTTGGGAGCTTGATGTGTTTTAGGTCCAGAAACCCCACTATCAGTCATTCATTTTAAAGTGGCTCTGACTAAGCAAAGTGAGTACCTACTGCTCCCTAGCTGGATGCCCCATCAGGTGCAGTTTTTAGGAGTTAGGGCGGAGGGTGTCTCACCGTGGTAGAGATGTGCTGAGCTGGAGACGGGGTAATGATGGAATGACCTCCACCATACAGCCACTGGTCCTCACACTGGGTAGACCCTCCAGGAGACAGTCACTGGTCACACCAAACACTGACGTGTGGTAGCCTACAGAGAGGAGAGAAAAGGAGAGGTAAAAGTCAGTGCCCTCAAAAACCAAGGACTAACAAGCACTGCAATAACCTTTCTCCATTCTACGAAGGGTGACATTGAGAACACACTTAAAGGATTTCTACCCAATCATCCTCTGTTCAAATGAGTCTAACCTCTTAATGTAATATAAATGGGAGAAAAAGAGCTGTGAGTCTTGGTTGGTTTATAGTTGGGGCTCCTGTTGTGACATCAGAAAGGTTTACAAGACAATCTGTGACCCTCCTCTATTAACCACACACACACACACACAATTAATCCCCACCCCATCCTCTGGTGAAAGGTAATCAAGTCACTTGTCTTAACCATGGGGACAAAATTACAGGCAATTACTGTGGTGCAAGATTAAGACCCAATGACTATGTAGGAATTAAAGCTATCTTAATATCCCACGCTACTGAGGTTAACAAAGCTGAGATTAACTGACATGTCTCTATGTCCTCGTTTAACCTGTTTAAAACTGGAGGCAGAGAACATGGGGTGTCTGCCGGTCGTCACGGAACACATCAATGTTTTTTTCATTTTAGTGAAAAATCTGCACATGATTTGTCCCAAAATGACATAATTTTATCAAAAGAATGCCTATTAATAACCAGTCTTTGTATTTCGTAAAAGTAAGTTGTCAGGGAGGAAGCCATTTCCATTTCAATTATGCTCTTTCCTGTGTAAGCAGTGTTTATTTGTAAGGGTTGTGCAAGACTCACCGTTTACGTTGATGTTGCCTGCGGTGCGTGGGACCCCCACCAGGGTGACGGGGTAGAGCCCAGACTCCGCAGGTAGAGACAGGCCAGCAGGCAGGGACTCAAACTCCACGCCAGACGTCAGCAAACCCTGGACAGGACAGAAGACAACAGATCAGTCAGAGAAATAGTGACTATACTGAAGAGTTTTTCAGTAACTATGAAATAACACAAATGGAATCATGTAGTAACCAAAAGAGTGTTAAATCAAAATATATTTGAGATTCTTCAAAGTAGCCACCCTTTGCCTTGATGACAGCTTTGCACACTCTTGGCATTCTCTCAACCAGCTTCATGAGGTAGTCACCTGGAAGGCATTTCAATTAACATGTGTGCCTTGTTAAAAGTTCATTTGCGGAATCTCTTTCCTTCTTAATGCATTTGGGCCAATCAGTTGTGTTGTGGTAAGAAGGCGCAGAAGCGGATACGTTTTACATGCTCCTAACAAACTGCGCTAATTTGTTAGTTTTTTTTGCATTGTCTGTAACTTGTTGTTTTACTTATTTTGTGCATAATCCTGCTGCTACCGTCTCTTATGGCCGAAAATAACTTCTGGACATCAGAACAGCAATTACTCACCTTGAACTGGAAGAAGCTTTTTCCTTTAACAAGTCCGACGAGAAGGATATACTGCTTTCCCGGGAACTGGCCCAAACCCAAATTCTGATAATCCGTAGGCGAGCGAGTAAACTCCCACTGCCATCCTACGATTAAGATACCAACGGGACACTAAAAACTGTAATATCTTATGTTCAACCGAGTCGTGGAATGACGACACGGATAATATAGAGCTGGCGGGATTGTCCATGCACCGGCAGAACAGAGAAGCTATGTCTGGTAAGACGAGGGGTGGGGGTGTGTGACTATTTGTCAATAACAGCTGGTGTGCAATGTCTAACATTAAAGAAGCCTCGAGGTACAGTATTGCTGGCCTGATGTAGAGTACCTTATGATAAGCTGTAGACCACACTATCTACCAAGAGAGTTCTCATCTATATTATTCGTAGCAGTCTATCAATTTAACCTTGCGTAATACCCTAGATGCAGTTATTACTGCCAAAAGTGGCAGTAATAAAGCCTCTCTTGAAAAAGCCAAACCTTGACCCAGAAAATATCAAAAACGAATCGGCCTATATCGAATCTCCCCATCCTCTCAAAAAGAAAATTAAAAGCTGTTGCGCAGCAACTCACTGCCTTCCTGAAGACAATGTATACGAAACGCTTCAGTCTGGTTTTAGTCCCCATCATAGCACAGACTGCACCTTTTAATGGTGTCAGACCAAGGCCCTGCATCTGTCGTCGTGCTCCTAGGCCTTAGTGCTGCTTTTGATACCATCGATCACCACATTCTTTTGGAGAGATTGGAAAGCCAAATTGATCTACACGGACAAGTTATGGCCTGGTTTAGATCTTATCTGTTTGTCTCTGTGGATGGTTTGTCCTCTGACAAATCAACTGTACATTTCTGTGTTCCTCAAGGCTCCGTTTTAGGACCACTATTGTTTTCACTATATATATATATATATTTTACCTCTTGATGATGTCATTCGGAAACATAATGTTCACTTTCACTGCAATGAGGATGACACACAGCTGTACATTTCGATGTAACATGGTGAAGCCCCAAAATTGCCCTCCCTGGAAGCCTGTGTTTCAGACATAAGGAGGTGGATGGCAAAAAAGTTTCTACTTTTAAACTCAGACAAAACAGAGATGCTTGTTCTAGGTCCCAAGAAACAAAAGAGGTCTTCTGTTGAATCTGACAATTAATCTTGATGGTTGTACAGTCGTCTCAAATAAAACTGAAGGACCTCGGCGTTACTATGGACCCTGATCTCTCTTTTGACTAACAAATCAAGACTGTTTCAAGGACAGCTTTTTTCCATCTACGTAACATTGCAAAAATCTGAAACTTTCTGGCCAAAAATGATGCAGAAAAATGTATCCATTCTTTTGTCACTTCTAGGTTAGACTACTGCAATGCTCTGCTTTCCGGCTACCCGGATAAAGCACTAAATAAACTTCAGTTAGTGCTAAACATGGCTTCTAGAATCTTGACTAGAACCCCAAAATAATATGTATCATATTACTCCAGTGCTAGCCTCTCTACACTGGCTTCCTATCCACATGAGAGATGCAGACTCGGACTCAACCTTTAAGTCTTTATCGAAGACGCATCTCTAATTCTCGCTCTCTTTCTCTCTTTCAGTAGGTCCTATGATTAAGTGTAGTCTGGCCCAGGAGTGTAAAGGTGAAAGGAAAAGGCACTGGAGCAACAAACTGCCCTTGCTGTCTCTGCCTGGCCGATTCCCCAATCTCCACTGGGATTCTCTGCCTCAAACCCTATTACAGGGGCTGAGTCACTGGCTTACTGGTGCTCTTCCATGCCATCCCTAGGAGGGGTCCATCGCTTGAGTGGGTTGAGTCACTGACGTGATCTTCCTGTCCAGGTTGGCGCCCCCCCTTGGGTTGTGCCGTGGCGGAGATCTTTGTGGGCTATACTCGGCCTTGTCTCAGGATGGTAAGTTAGTGGTTGAAGATATCCCTCTAGCGGTGTGGGGGCTGTGCTTTGGCAAAGTGGGTGGGGTTATATCCTGCCTGTTTGGCCCTGTCCGGGGGTATCGTCGGATGGGGACACAGTGTCTCCCGACCCCACCTGTCTCAGCCTCCAGTATTTATGCTGCAGTAGTTTGTGTCTCAGGAGGCCAGAATTTAAGTATGCTCTCTCTAATTCTCTCTCTTTCTTTCTCTCTCTCTGAGGACCTGAGCCCTAGGACCATGCCTCAGGACTACCTGGACTTATGACTCCTTGCTGTCCCCAGTCCAATTGGCTGTGCTGCTGCTCCAGTTTCAACTGTTCAGCCTGCGGCTATGGAACCCTGATCTGTTCACCAGACGTGCTACCTGTCCCAGACCTGCTGTTTTCAACTCTCTAGAGACAGCAGGAACGGTAGAGATACTCTGAATGATCTGCTATGAAAAGCCAACTGACATTTACTCCTGAGGTGCTGACCTGTTGCACCCTCGACAACTACTCTGATTATTATTATTTGACCCTGCTGGTCATCTATGAACATATTAACATCTTGGCCATGTTCTGTTATAATCTCCACCCGGCACAGCCAGAAGAGAACAGGCCACCCCTCATAGCCTGGTTCCTCTCTAGGTTTCTTCCTAGGTTCTGGCCTTTCTAGGGAGTTATTCCTAGCCACCGTGCTTATACACCTGCATTGCTTGCTGTTTGGGGTTTTAGGCTGGGTTTCTGTACAGCACTTTGTGACATCAGCTGATAAATACATTTGATTGATTGATTGATATTTATAACCACAGACCGATGCTGGCACTAATAACGCACTTAACCAACTCGAAAAAGGCCATAAGCGAACAAGAAAATGCTCATCCAGAGGCGGCTCTCCTAGTGGCCGGGGGACTTTAATGCAGGCAAACTTAGATAAGTCACATGTCACATGTGCCAGCAGAGGAAAATAAACTCTAAACCACCTTTACTCCACACACAGAGATGCATACAAAGCAATCCCCCGCCCTCCATTTCGCAAATATGACCATCTGCAAATCTGCTTACAAGCAAAAACTAACGCAGTAAGTACAAGTGACTCGCTCAATACGGAAGTGGTCAGATGATGCGGATGCTAGCACAGACTGGAATATGTTCCGGGAATCATACAAATGGCATTGAGGAGTATACCACATCAGTCACCGGCTTCATCAATAAGTGCATCGACGCTGTCGTCCCCACAGTGACCGTATGTACATATCCCAAACAGAAGCCATGGATTACAGGCAACATCCGCATCGAGCTCAAGGCTAGAGCTGCCACTTTCAAGGAGCGGGACACTAATCTGGACGCTTATAAGAAATCCCGCTATGCCCTGAGACGAACCATCAAACAAGCAAAGCATAAATACAGGATTAAGATTGAATCCTACTACACCGGGTCTGACACTCGTCGGATGTGGCAGGGCTTGAAAACTATTAGGGACTACAAAAGGGAAATGTAGACGCGAGCTGCCCAGTGACGCAAGCCTACAAGACGAGCTAGATGTATTTTATGCTCGCTTCGAGGCAAGCAACACTGAAGCATGCACGAGAGCACCTGCTGTTCTGGATGACATGATTCCATATGTGTTATTTCATAGTTTTGATGTCTTCACCATTATTCTACAATGTAAAATATATATACAACTTGAATGAGTAGGTGTCCCAACTTTTGACCGGTACTGTACATATTTACAAAAAAATATATATGGGGGTTGGAAATGATGCAGACAATTACATTGATGGAAGCCACAATCTATATGCAAAATTGAAGTTGATCTAACCCCCCCCCCCCTAAAATAAACCAGGGGGTTTGGTCAAAACGTTTACACAGATAAGAAGACACAGACAGCGTAGGATTAGCTCGGTTTCAAGGGTGTTTATTTGAATGACAAACCAAAATAAAAGAATAGGTCTCCCCCATGAGACCCTCTCCGGGATACCATCCTCTGGGCTCTGGGTCTTGCTGTATCCTGTGGGGAACAAAAACTGAACTCCCTCCTTTAATCTCTGGAACCGTCCCCAACTACACAGGAGTAACCTTTCTTCCCCTAGTCCCTTCTCCCGTGTGCTGCCCTTCTGGCAGCTTTATGGGACTCGTCCAGCTGGTGAGCAATCAGCCCCAATTAGTCCTGTCAGAAGAGCCCGTCGAGACCTGGCACGTCTCAATGAATCTCCCCTGGTGGCTGACCTGCTGTACGCCACAATAGACAGTTGAAGTCGGAAGTTTCCCTAAACAATTTTTAATGACTCCAACCTAAGTGTTTTAACCACTCCACACATTTCTTGTTAACAAACTATAGTTTTGGCAAGTCAGTTAGGACATCTACTTTGTGCATGACAAGTCATTTTTCCAACAATTGTTTACAGACAGATTATTTCACTTATAATTCACTGTATCACAATTCCAGTGGGTCAGAAGTTTAAATACACTAAGTTGACTGTGACTTTAAGCAGCTTGGAAAATTCCAGAAAATGATGCCATGGCTTTAGAAGCTTCTGATAGGCTAACTGACATAATTGGAGTCAATTGGAGGTGTACCTGTGGATGTATTTCAAGGCCTACCTTCAAATGCATTGCCTCTTTGCTTGACATCATGGGAAAATCAAAATAAATTTGCCAAGAAATTTGAAAAAAAGTGGTAGACCTCCACATCTCTGCTTCATCATTGGGAGCAATTTCCAAATGCCTGAAGGTAACACGTTCATCTGTACAAACAATAGTACGCAAGTATAAACACCATGGGACCATGCAGCCGTCATACCGCTCAGGAAGGAGATGCGTTCTGTCTCCTAGAGACGAACGTACTTTGGTGCGAAAAGTGCAAATCAATCCCAGAACAACAGCAAAGGACCTTGTGAAGATGCTGGAGGAAACAGGTACAAAAGTATCTATATCCACAGTAAAACGAGTCCTATATCGACATAACCTGAAAGGCTGCTCAGCAAGGAAGAGGCCACTGCTCCAAAACCGCCATAAAAAAGCCAGACTACGGTTTGCAACTGCAAATGGGGACAAAGATCGTACTTTTTGGAGAAACGTCCTATGGTCTGATGAAACAAAAATAGAACTGTTTGGCCATAATGACCATCGTTATGTTTGGAGGAAAAAGGGGAGGCTTGCAAGCCGAAGAACACCATCCCAACCGTGAATCCCAACCATCATGTTGTGAGGGTGCTTTGCTGCAGGAGGGACTGGTGCACTTGACAAAATAGATGGCATCATGAGGAAGGAAAATTATGTGGATATATTGAAGCAGCATCTCAAGACATCAGTCAGGAAGTTAAAGCTTGGTCGCAAATGGGTCTTCCAAATGGACAATGACCCAAAGCATACTTCCAAAGTTGTGGCAAAATGGCTTAAGGACAACAAAGTCAAGGTATTGGAGTGGCCATCACAAAGCCCTGACCTCAATTCTATAGAAAAGTTTGAAAAAACTGAAAAAGTGTGTGCGAGCAAGGAGGCCAACAAACCTGACTCAGTTACACCAGCTCTGTCAAAAGGAATGGGCCAAAAGTCACCCAACTTAGTGTGGGAAGCTTGTGGAAGGCTACCCGAAATGTTTGACCCAAGTTAAACAATTTAAAAGCAATGCTACCAAATACTAATTGAGTGTAGTTAAACTTCTGACCCACTGGGAATGTGGAAAGAAATAAAAGCTGAAAGAAATCATTCTCTCTACTATTATTCTGACATTTCACATTCTTAAAATAAAGTGGTGATCCTAACTGACCTAAGACAGGGCATTATTACTAGAATTAAGTGTCAGGAATTGTGAAAAACTGAGTTTAAATGTATTTGGCTAAGGTGTATGTAATCTTCCGACTTCAACTGTATATATGACGATGGTCTCTTGATGGTCTCCTCCATGACGTCACCCAGCCAGCCTAATGACCAGAGACTTGATGTGCATTTGACCACCAGTATAACTGATAAAGATGTTACACTAGCATATTCCTCTCTGAGATAGTCGAACCTCCCGATCTCCCCTACTGTGTTACTGTGTAGGACTAATTTCCAATCTCTCCTCCTCTCCTTCTACGGCAGAGCAGACAGCCTTCAATTTACACTGTTTGTGTGTGTGCGCGCGCGCGCGCGTGTGTGTGTGTGTGTGTCTGTGTGTCTCATGGTGAGAACAAGAGCAATTTTCTCAGTGGGAGATGGTGGTGCCTGCTTGGGCTCCAGGATATCAGGGCTAGATTAGGATGATGGATGATACTCTCACTAACTCTCACTAACCCTACCTCCCATCACAGCACTAGGTGACAACCTCCCTCCCACCAGCTCACTGGGAGGCTGGGTTTCAATACTCTCTAGCTCTGGACAAACACACCTCATTCAACTTGTCAGGGGGCTTGATGATTAGTTGACAAGTAGAATCCGGTGTGCTTGTCCGGGGCCGCAATGAAAATGTTGGGGGTACTGAAGGACCGGACTTGGGAGACACTGCTTTATGATATCGGGGTATATTAGATTACGATGATTACAGGGATCTCTGGAAACTACTGTGGGGCTGGGTTTCAGTACTCTAAAGTTGCTTCCTCTCCTCCTCCTCCATTCCTTAACATGCAGCTCTGATAGGGACATTACAGGGAACAGTGGAAACAACTGCCACCCACTACGGACAATTATGGGGTTTCTCTCATCATGTCACATTAGAACAGTGGAATCTGATTCATTAGATCCACTTGATTTAGTTTCAAAGTAAATTTAACTGTAATCTAGTCAGTTGTGACAAGTATGCTTGGGATCATTTTCCATTTGGAAGACCCCATTTGCGACCAAGCTTTAACTTCCTGACTGATGTCTTGAGATGCTGCTTCAATATATCCACCTAATATTCCTTCTTCATGATGCCATCTATTTTGTGAAGTGCACCAGACCCTCCTGCAGCAAAGCACCCCCACAACAGGAATTTTCCAAGCTGTTTAAAGTCACAGTCACATTAGTGTATTTAAACTTCTGACCCACTGGAATTGATACAGTGAATTATAAGTGAAATAATCTGTCTGTAAACAATTGTTGAAAAAATGACTTGTGTCGTGCACAACGTAGAATGTAGAAATTTGTGGAGTGGCTGAAAAAGTGTATGTAAACTTCCGACTTCAACTGTGTCTCCAGTCATAGAGATCCTCTGTGGTGGCGTGACAGTGATTTACAAAGCCATCGCTCTTGCTATAGTGAGAGAATAAAGATTACACCCCTTTATTGGAAAACAAATATCAAAGTTAACCTATTGGAAATAACTCATTTGCATCCATTCTTGAAAAGGTTAATTAACCCGGCTCGCTATTGTTAAGGATCAGTCTGGTGTGTGTGCGTGCATGCTTAGTTAGTTAGCCGGGTCATATCGTTAGAACTGCATGGTTCAGTAACCTAATAGTTCTCTCATCGTCAGCGCATGATGTACAGTACCAGTCAACAGTTTGGACACACCTACTTATTCATTTAATATTTTCTACATTGTAGAATAATAGTGAAGACATCAAAACAATGCAAATAATACATATGGAATCATGTATTAACCAGAAAAATGTTAAACAAATCAAAATAGATTTTATATTTGAGATTCTTCAAAGTAGCCACCTTTTGCCTTGATGACAGCTTTGCACACTCTTGGCATTCTCTCAACCAACTTCATGAGGAATGCTTTTCCAATAGTTTTGAAGGAGTTCTCACATAAACTGAGCACTTGTTGGCTGCTTTTCCTTCACTCTGCGGTCTAACTCATCCCAAACCATCTCAATTGGGTTGAGGTTGAGTGATTGCAGAGGCCAGGTAATCTGATGCAGCACTGAATCACTCTCCTCCTTGGTCAAATAGCCCTTACATAGCCTGGAGGTGTGTTTTGGGTCATTGTCTTGTTGAAAAACAAATGCTAGTCCAACTAAGCGCAAACCAGATGGGATGGCGTATTCGCTGCAGAATGCTGTAGTAGCCATGCTGGTTAAGTGTGTCTTGAATTCTAAATCATTCACAGACAAGGTCATCAGAGGCCGGAGAGGGAGTACCTGTGACACTAAAACGTTCATTTCCTTCTCTAATACGATGCAGTGATTAATACTGGAATGTGATGACACAGTAAATTGATTAATCAATTGCAGAGGTAAAAAAAAAGCAATCTAGTAAACAATATTCAGACACTAATGAGCCAGCTCTGATAGGGACAACGTCACTTCATTATCATTTACAGTAACCTTTCCTTCAGAATGTGTTCGTCTAGCCTAGAGAGTCCTCACTCTGTGGAGAGGGACAGCCAGACATACAACACATGGGTTAGTCTGAGCAGCAGCCTCTCACATATGGATGTTTCCTTCTAGTTTCTCATTTCGCACACTAAATTATCTACATCCATCAGAATAGTTTGAGTCTTCCATCCTTGAACACTAAAGTTGAATGAATTACAGAACTTCAAAGAAGGCTAATATGTAAGGTGTCATTCACACCAGACGATACTACTTTTAGCTATACTCATTTTCAATAATAACTAAGAGATCTCTGCAAGTTCACAAACAACTTCATTTCCCCCTCAGGTAAATAACCACTTACATGCCTATCCAATGTGAGATTATTTATGAGGTGGGAACAAGGCCGGTCCGCTCATTAGGCAGGATTAGGCTGCCACCTATGCCGGCAGATTGACTAGGGCAGCCAAGATGCACCTCCAACAACACATAAAACCTCACATAATTCTGCTCAAAAACAATGACAACATCTCTCAACCAGTGGCATATGGGCTTTTAAGGGGAGTACCTCCATCTCTCCCCTCCATCTCTCCATCTCTCCCCTCCATCTATCCTGGGTTCAAATACTATTGGATTTCTTTCATAGACTTCCATAGTCTGATTGAGGTTGCCTGGAGTGACAGATGAACAGGGTTTGCACGTTTGGGACTATTCCGGTGGTGCCAGGAATGCTCAATCAAGCGCAGTTAAAGTACTGAAAATCAAACATTCTGTGTGAACTCAAGTCAGGTCGGGTCGAGTCAGGTCATGATGAACACCATAGTTTGTGTTTAGGCCAAGTCACCCTGCATGCTACCTGTACTGTATCACCTAACACCTAAGGCTGCCAGCTGCCATGGAAGTAGAATAGGAGGGGGTCTCCATCTGTGCTTGCATCTATCCATCCGCAGGTGGGGAGTCAGTGGCTAATGATTTGTGTGTGTGTCTCTTCGCTGGCTAAGTGACAGTTTTAGGACCCCCCCTCGACAGCAAAGAAAATAATCCCTCATCGCTGTTTGACCTTCCACTCTCCTGGCGCTTCAAAACACGTGTTTTAAACACACACACAGAGACACTTCATTCTGCTCGACATGCCAGAGGTTGATAATTACCCAGGCCCATCCAGGTACATACAGCAACACCTTGGACATGACAGGCCCTGGGGCTCCTGTCATTGTGCACAGTCAGACATTAAACACACACACACCCTTCCATGGCCATTTGCGCTTAGTGTCCAATTAAGGGCTGCATCAGTTTCAGGCACACAGCGAGCAGCGCCTGGTGACGGTACAGTACGGCTGGTGTGTGTGTGCATGTTGACAGACAGAGGCAGATGATTGTTGTGCGTCTCAATGCAGTCTGTGCCACATCGGTGCATCCGTAAACAAACACTTCCATCATCAAGTAGCAAAGCGGTTTGATTCAACAATCAAATGCCTGAGTGATCCTGAGAGGGAGAGCTTGAACCACACAGAGATATCAAGAAAGACAATAGAAGTGCGTGTGACTGAGTGCAAGCATCGGAGAGAGAGATAGAGAGACTAAGAGAGAGACATAGAGAGAGCCAGAGAGAGACAGAGAGAGAGAATAAGAAAAAGGAGAGGGCATTTCCTCTCATTACCTTATTAGCGACAGTGTGGATAAATAGCATGAGTACTATAAACATTAATAACACCACATGGGTCCACTCCTCCTACATTGTTCCAGTACACTTAGTGTCAGGGGAGAAGGATGGCCCAGTTTGTTCTGGCCCTGTCCTGTACCACGATGACTGCATTAAAGTGTCCGAACAGGGCTTTTAGCTCGACTTTAATGAGGTCATCAAAGCTAACTGCAAGACATTATCACTGTTGAATGGCTTGCCCCTGATGTGATGAGGGTAGTTTATTTCACCCCGAGGGGTCCTGACAACTTCTTTTCAGGGACTTCTACTAAGTTGTGGTGTTGTTGTAGTATCCAGAAGTAACGCGTCACTTACCATGTGCTCCACGCGGAGCTCAAAGGGCATGGGGTTGTAGACCATCAGCTGGACCTCACACACATCTCCCTGGACCCACCGGAACTCTGAGGACGTAGAACAATACATTAGAGAAACGTATGCATTACATGTCTGAGCAACAAATGTACATGCAACACACAGACGGATATGAGTTCAAGTAGGTGGGCAGCCTAGGTTGCTCTAGCGCTCTGAGCCACAGCCTCCGGCACATCTATGGTGTCAGCATACAATAGGTTGGAATACAGGCTCTACTGCCCTTTGACATGATCTAGCTTTCCTCACGGTCATCCTCTTTCTGTTCATTAAAGTCCGAAAATACCTTACAAAACATATCATTAGAATTCTGTGGGTACTTGAGTAATGTGAAAATAGACTTCAGGGAAGTGGAAATAATACGTTAAATGGATTGTTAAGTGTAAAGTTATATTTTCAATATGCCAGAGTATTTCAATTGCATTTAAAACCATCCTGTTTGATACAAATAATTACCTCATTGTGCCTCACGCAGAGACAGACAAGTTAATAATTAATGACTTTAATGAAGCAAATAAACAAAAAAATATATAGACTGAGCTGCTGGCTTTGCAAATATGTACATTTAATTCTGTATTCCATTAGCCCACGCAGGAACAGTTGACTTGAGGCAACTGAAAACCAATTCAAGTGTTGTCGGTGATGTAAAGGATGTGTCAGGGTTCAGCGTCAGGTCAGTTGACAAAACGATGACGGATTATATTATATTACTATTAGAAGACTTCGAGATGACAAGGCAAAGCATGTGCAGTGTTTCCCCTAGGCGGGTTTTCAGCAGTGTTGTAAAAAGAAAATGACATCATATTGTTTGCAGCAGTAGCAACAATTTAGCAGCAGTGGGCCACCGCTGCTAAATGAATATAGGGGAAACACTGATGTGCCATGTGATTAATTGTATTGTATGCGCTCTTATGTTTTTTAAATCTCTTTCTATTCCTTACATGAACCATTTTAGTCTCTAGCCAGTCCTTCTCATGACCCCCTGTGGTTCTCATTACCATTGCACAGGATTGTGCCATTAGCAAGTACCTTGAGAAACCCTATAATGAGATACAAGATGGTCCCGATTCAGCAGATCCTGCACTAGCTTGTCAGGGGAGACAGAGTAGCACCGTGTCATTCGGCAGTGGAGGAGGGATTCTGAGATGGAGATTACAATGAAACAGGTGGGAAACAGCTCTGTTACCAAACACACTACAGTCTTCCATCTCCATGTTGACAGTCCAATCTCTAAATGCATTCAACTATCACACAAGAGGACGTGGCTGAGCCTAAGCCCCGAGCAACACACACTCGCACACACTTCCATCTCCATATTCTGAGCCCCGGATTAGGTGAGTTTATGGAGAGTAAAGTAAACTACCGGCATGCACCTTGGGAAATTAAAACTTTAGTCCGAAGCAGGAAGAAGGAGAAGCAGGAAGAAGGGGATCTCTATAATATAAATTGTCAAATGAGCCTCTCACAACCCCAGGTCTGCTCTCAGGTATGCTCCTCATAGAGCCAATTACATGTGAAATATGCCTCTGAAAGAGCTGAGGATAGCTGAGCTGCAACCATCTCAGTTGTTTCCAAGTGGCACACTATTCCCATTACATTGCGCTTCCTCCATATGGGGCCCTGGTCAACATTTGGGACACGCCTTAGCCTCCCTCCATACCCAGAGGCTCCTGGCCATTCATCCATTCCAGATTAAACAGAGAGCAGAAAGGTTCAACACGTCAGAACCTCCAGGTGTATATGAAACATGTGGTGGAGTGTATATGAAACATGTGGTGGAGTGTATATGAAACATGTGGTGAGTGTTACTAGTAGCAGTCTCATTAGTGAACATTCCGCTCCTTTGCCTCTCCTTGTCATTGCCAAAGAGGACTCTGTTGGAGCGAACAGAACAAAACAGGCACTGCAGATGTTGTGTTGGTTCTACTGAATGCTGACACAGGGCACACACATCGCTGTAAGACTATCAGCCCCGGTAATACACTGATGAATAACGCATCCTTACGATGGCCGGCTCGCCTGGGCAATGGAGCTTAAACATACTGAATGATGTATTAGAACAAACCATACCACCATTTATACAGTGTGTTTTTGTGTGTGTGTGTGTTTGTCAAATCAAAGTACAGATTTGCAGATGTTATCGCAGGTGCAGTGAAATGCTAGGTACAGAGGGAGGCTTGTGTGTGTGTGTGTGTGTTTTCAGTCACACTATCAAAGCTTCAGTACAGTAACAAGCTGGCTGGGTATGATGAGGCCAGGGTTGGGGTCAATGCCATTTCAATTCAGGAAGAAGAGGCAGAAAGACTGAACACTTGTCTCTTTCAGTTTGCTCGTCTATTTGTGCACCTGAGTTGAAACGCAAGGTAGGAAAACTACTACTATCGTATTGATTTACAAAGCGGTGTGGAAACTGTTAGCCGGTTGTGTTTAGGACTGTAGTAGTCAGAGAGGATGGATCCATATATCCATTCATCCGTATGCACGCACACACGCACTCACACACACACACACACAACAGCCATTAGGAACTATATATGTTATTGCTGGGTCGTGCTGAGTGAGGAGGCACAGTGCGTTAGCAGGGGGCAAACAAACACTAACAGTTGCCTGCATTCTGACAGAGTCTAACAGCCCTCACACACAAAATACATGTTCACAGTCGATTCACCTCCTTATCCCCACGTTCATACAGTGATGGATCACAGTGGGTGAATCTGGCACCCTGGCCTGCTATGGATGTAATGCTGTATCTATCATTGCCTGCTATGGGTGTACTGTATCTGAATACCAGCAGCCTGTTTTGGACGCCCAAGCAGCCAATCCATTCATCCATTAATCAAACAGACAGCATCACTATACAGACACACAGCCAAAGGACCCACTATCAACGCTGACGTAGGCTGAGGCATCATTACTCTCCCAGTTCCCTGGTGAAATTAAATCAAACACTGTTTCGACAAACCTTGAGTAGTAGTCTCTAGATTAAAGATGTACCAGTAGAGTAAGTCTGTTAGCGTCGTTTGGAAATCGAACATTTCTCAGTAGTGTTGGGCAAACCAGGGTTCAAATACTATTTGGAATATTTGTTGTAATACTTTGTGTTTGCTTTAGCCTGCCTGGCGGGGTTTGGACTTTTGCGACTGTTCTATTGGTTCATTGAGGCAGGCAAGCTTAATCAAGTCCAGCTGAAGTATTTGAACCCAGGTCTGCTGGTGTCACTGCCTCATCACATAGTATTTCTGAGCAGAGAGGGCTTTAGTGCTCTAATGTGAGGAGCACGGCCACACTGCCTCATCACATAGTATTTCTGAGCAGAGAGGGCTTTAGTGCTCTAATGTGAGGAGCACGGCCACACTGCCTCATCACATAGTATTTCTGAGCAGAGAGGGCTTTAGTGCTCTAATGTGAGGAGCACGGCCACACTGCCTCATAACATAGTATTTCTGAGCAGAGAGGGCTTTAGTGCTCTAATGTGAGGAGCACGGCCACACTGCCTCATCACATAAGTCTATCTGTTGCCTAAGGATAGCAGGCTTTATATGGTCTCTCTCCATCTCAGCAGAGTCCATTTCATACAACAGAATGCAGCTACAGATTCCAGTAGTGACATAAGAAAAATGACATAAACTAACAGAGGAATTAACGTCTAAAGATTTGAGATCTGTGAGTTTCATAAAACTATAAGTAATTAAGGCAACTCTTTATTTGAAGGGTACCTACTTAAGGACTTCATAATCCATTCATAAGCAGTACATTCATGAGGAGTGGTTGTTTTGAGACGGTTTTAGAGTTCACTATACGTGCTGCTGAGCTGTGAGAACAAGCTCTGGCAGAGTTGGGTGTGGTCTGTTTCAAGTGTTGAAACAGTTAATGTTTGAGACTCATTGCGCGCCTATTGAGACAGAGGAGATATATTACCCATGTTACCCATCTCTCCCGCTCTCTGCTACTCATTTAGTTTACATCCTTCCTCCCATCCTCCCTTCCCCCAGAAACCCACTCACACACAAATCAACCGTTTTTGAAGTTGAAGCCCCCTTAATATTCAAGCTGCTTCCTAAATGTTCCAACTACCAACAGCTTTCTCTGGGCCTCGCCCTCTCTGGCTCTCCCTTTCTGTCCCTCTCGCTTTCTCTCTCTCTGGGCCTTTTGCCCAGGGGCCACTTAAGACTTTCATCAGCCCAGTTAACCATTGCTTCGCAAATCACACCTGGTATTTTCTGCCAAGCATTTTTGCTATTCATAAATTCCTGAACGAATTTAGATAGTCTAGGCACTCCAATTGGCCCGCTAACAGGAGAGAAATGTAACAAAGTTACACAAGCTAAAATAACCAATGACAATAACAACATATATGAGAACAATTTCACAAATCAACTTCCTCTATTACTGTGTTATCCCATTCAAATAAGCAGTTCACATCTTGTATAACAGATTGCTGCATCCCATCTTTTGAAAGGAAAATTCTATGTATTAAACCAAACATTCCCACAACATGTGGTCCCAAGCCAGTCTACCATTACAGGCAATGTGTGTAAATACTGTATACTCACCCTATTCTAATGGGATTCTCAGCCTGACTCCTGCCTGGAAATCTAATTAAATATATATATATATATAAACAACACACACACACACTGATGTTTATATAGAAACAGAGAGGGGTAGGTTCTCTAGCTTTGAGCATGTTCACACAAATAGACCCCTACAGTAGCTACACTATCGCACTGGGAGAAAATAGAATAGACAATTCAATAAATTACATTTACTATCTAGCTAGTACGCTTTCATTGTTTCTCACATGCGTACACACCAAGCACATACATACACGTTCCTTGTGGGGACAGTCGAAATGTCCCCAGTTGTCCGAATTCTCCTTGTGAGAACTTCTGATCCCCACAAACATGGTAAAACCAAACACACACACCTGTATCTCTCTGTATGCATATATACAGCTGAAACAGATAGAGGCATTATTAAAACCCCTTGGAGAAGAAAAAAAATATACAGTGAGGGAAAAAAGTATTTGATCCCCTGCTGATTTTGTACGTTTGCCCACTGACAAAGAAATGATCAGTCTATAATTTTAATGGTAGGTTTATTTGAACAGTGAGAGACATAAAAACAAAAACAAAAATGCAGAAAAACGCACGTGAAAAATGTTATAAATTGATTGCCATTTTAATGTATGGAAATAAGTATGACCCCCTCTCAATCAGAAAAATGTCTGGCTCCCAGGTGTCTTTTATACAGGTAACGAGCTGAGATTAGGAGCACACTCTTAAAGGGGAGTGCTCCTAATCTCAGTTCGTTACCTGTATAAAATACACCTGTCCACAGAAGCAATCAATCAATCAGATTCCAAACTCTCCACCATGGCCAAGACCAGAGAGCTCACCAAGGATGTCAGGGACAAGATTGTAGACCTACACAAGGCTGGAATGGGCTACAAGACCATCGCCAAGCAGCTTGGTGAGAAGGTGACAACAGTTTGTGCGATTATTCTCGAATGGAAGAAACACAAAAGAACTGTCAATCTCCCTCGGCCTGGGGCTCCATGCAAGATCTCACCTCGTGGAGTTGCAATGATCATGAGAACGGTGAGGAATCAGCACAGAACTACACGGGAGGATCTTGTCAATGATCTCAAGGCAGCTGGGACCATAGTCACCAAGAAAACAATTGGTAACACACTACGCCGAAGGACTGAAATCCTGCAGCGCCCTCAAGGTCCCCCTGCACAAGAAAGCACATATACATGCCCGTCTGAAGTTTGCCAATGAACATCTGACTGATTGAGAGTACAACTGGGTGAAAGTGTTGTGGTCAGATGAGACCAAAATGGAGCTCTTTGGCATCAACTCAACTCGCTGTGTTTGGAGGAGGAGGAACGCTGCCTATGACCCCAAGAACACCATCCCCACCGTCAAACATGGAGGTGGAAACATTATGCTTTGGGGGTGTTTTTCTGCTAAGGGGAAAGGACAACTTCACGGGGTTCAAAGGGACGATGGACGGGGCCATGTACCGTCAAATCTTGGGTGAAAACCTCTTTCCCTCAGCCAGGGCATTGAAAATGGGTCGTGGATGGGTATTCGAGTATGACAATGACCCAAAACACACAGCCAAGGCAACAAAGGAGTGGCTCAAGAAGAAGCACATTAAGGTCCTGGAGTGGCCTAGCCAGTCTCCAGACCTTAATCCCATAGAAAATCTGTGGAGGGAGCTGAATGTTCGAGTTGCCAAACGTCAGTCTCGAAACCTTAATGACTTGGAGAAGATCTGCAAAGAGGAGTGGGACAAAATCCCTCCTGAGATGTGTGCAAACCTGGTGGCCAACTACAAGAAACGTCTGACTTCTGTGATTGCCAACAAGGGTTTTGCCACCAAGTTTTAAGTCATGTTTTGCAGAGGGGTCAAATACTTATTTCCCTCATTAAAATGCAAATCAATTTATAACATTTTTTCACATGCGTTTTTCTGGATTTTTTTGTTGTTATTCTGTCTCTCACTGTTCAAATAAACCTACCATTAAAATTATAGACTGATCATTTCTTTGTCAGTGGGCAAACGTACAAAATCAGCAGGGGATCAAATACTTTTTTTCCCCTCACTGTATATATTTGATTAAACATTTTAAATTTGGCCTTACTGCTATTAGCTCATACAAATGCAGTAACAGATTCACATCAGATAGTGCCCCAAAAATATTCTAAAGGAAGTTTGTTCTGAAGTGTCCATCCTATATCTGAGAGTTACACAAAAGATCAGGAAACGTGTTAGTTTCCATATATTCCCATTCATTTTTTCGATTGGTACCGGGGGGACCTTCAGAAGTGTCTTGAGACCTGTGGGCATCCTAGAGCAAAACAACCGAGGGGTCAGATTAGGGTGTAGCCCAAACTGTTCGGAAGCTACTGACTGAAGCTGGCAGGTCGGCGCTACCGACTTCAGACGAGTCCCAAGATGCTTGTGGGGGTCGTAGAGCCAAAACAGAGAACACCATCGTGTTCGTGAGAGTCTCAAACCGTTCAGACGATTTTGTAAGAAGACAGATTTTCTGGATGTTTTAAACACCGCTCCAACTCTGCCACCTTCATCGCAACCTCCATTACAGGAATCCCCTGTTTTATGGCTTAGCATCAATCTGCTTAATAGAACATTCCATTTCCATGACATAAAGAGGAGAGCACAGCTAGGAAATACACACACAAACACAGAATACTGCACAATGTTAATAACTGATTCCCCATCAGCAAAATGCGAGCGAGAGACAAAGAGAGACAGAGAGACAGAGAGAGAGACAGAGAGACAGAGAGACAGAGAGAGAGAGAGAGAGAGAGGATGGCAGCAGTAAACATTTAAAGACCTACAGTTGTATGGCTGGCAGGGAAACGGAGGGTGCAAGCGTTGGCATATCGTAGTAATCAGAAGTAAAACACTCATGAAGAACCATCACGCCCATACAGCACATTCCACCAGGCACCAAGCAGCACATTCCACTGAGCACCCAGCAGCACATTCCACTGAGCACCCAGCAGCACATTCCACTGAGCACCAAGCACCAACCAGCACATTCCAAAAGACGATTTCTGTCTCGCTTTCTAACTAGTTAATTGATAGTAAATTAGCCCTGTTTTATGGACTAAAAGATATGAAGTGGCTGCATGACCTGTGTTCACTCTGCCCACCAGGACGCCTTTTCACGTTTTCTAAACCTCCTTTTAACATTATATGCATGTGTTGTTGTGCTCCAATGTAATATCCCTGTAGACAGGGCATGTTAAATAAAAACACTGGGCTTTTCCCAAAAAATATTCCTTGCCTCTGGCAGTTATAACATATTTACATTACTTTAATCTCTGGTGACAGACTGTTTAACGTAAATGTTAATGTCTGTCTGCCGGCTCCACTTGATTTGGTTCTGGGCTCTGAGATGAATGGCAGTTTAGAGAAAGTCTTGATGTCCAGGGAGACTGATGAGACCAAGGCTAATCGAGACAGCTTCATAAAACTAAAGTTAGCGTTGTTGCCTTTTCTGCAACTAAGCAAAACTGAAATAGGATTTGATAGAAAGGAAACAAAGCCCATGTGTCAGCAGACTATACTATAATAATAATCACAGGGGAGGGAGGGATGAGAGCAGGGCGGTTTTGATCGGTTCAGTGTTCCTTATTAGAAGCTGTTGCCACAGAAATAATACCCATCCCAGCGTGGAGGAACATGCCTTCAGACTCACAGAGAGAGACAGAGAGACAGAGAGAGGTATGTGCCCGACAACGACACCGTACAGAGGATATTTATGAACCAATCCATCAAGCTCTACTTGTACTCCAGTCTCTGGATTTAATGAGCTTAAGAATTACATTTTGACAACAACTTGTATCTGGCCCTCACAAAATGAAAGAGTTTGTCTCCAACCCACGCCTACACAACTAACCAAACACCAGGCGTCACACTACATCACATAGACCTCTACAGAGCTTCTGCCATTGCTGCTCCAATATTCAGCCAAGTGCTGCATGTGTTCCATGGTAACATGTTTGAGATCCCATAAAACGCTGAACACGGATGTATCGGTGACAGGATGCAAAAAGCTGTCGTTTCTCATCCCCAAAGATTTCCTGTCAGGTTAGGAGTAGGGGGACTGGCTCATATCTTAGCCTTGGGATGTGTTGCGTTCCTTTGGCCCTGAGTGACTTTCGGTTTCGAAATTTATTACAGAAGCGTATTCATACAAAATGGGGGGCCTGTTAAGAAAATACTAGTCGTTTACAAAGGTGGTCTGACAGGAGAGTGGGCACAATTAAGGGCACGCAGACAGACAGACAGACAGACAGAGAGAGAGACCGCAAGAGAGAGAGACCGCAAGAGAGAGAGACCGCAAGAGAGAGAGACAGGCTGACAGCCTGACAGGAGCAGGCAGGCAGGAAGCTACAACAAAATTAAACCAATGAATTATAGATAACACTGAAAGCACTTTATCTATTGAATAGATATTTAAATGTATTTGTTGTTATTTTTCCCTCTCGACTGGTTTGTTTATTTTCCGGTGAAGACGTGACTGTCAATCTTGTTAGTCTGGAAGCGGAGATATTATACTAATAAATCAGACGTGGGAGGAGATGACGCTATCCTACAACTCACTGTCCCTGATGTTTTATTCACACAGATGCCTATGTGTGTGTGATGTCATTGTGACACACACACACAGTAATGATTCACTGTTCAATACAGCCTGCATAATGAAAGAACAAGCTGTAAGGAAAGTACAGTATCTGAGCACAGACGGCATCACACTAAGACAGGACACAACTACACTCAAAAGGGAGACTACAATGACCCAACAGTGAACAGGAATGGATTTCAGTCATACTGAAAAACTCGATAACAATTCTAACAGCAGCCATTGTGTTGAGTCCATCTGATTTGCCACTGTATCAGAGAGAGAGTTCACACGCCTTGGATTCTGTGAGAAGCCAGAGTAGAACTCATCCTGAAAAGCCATCCGTCACAATCATGAGAAAGTCTGCTAAAACTGGAAGTTTTTAAGATCCCCCAAAAATTATAACACATGAATGTTCAGGAACAAAGTGACAAACAGAGCAGAGAAAACAGAGCGAGAGAGCGAGAGAGAGAAGCAAGGAGCTCCTGGTTTAATTATGGCATTAGCCAAGCGTGTATAGAGGATACATTTATTCCATCACGTTATTTATAGACGTTTTACAATGAAAATATTAGTAGGCCTAAAACTGTTTTACTTTGACACAGCAACTACAGAAGGTGTGTGTGTGTGGTGCCCACCTATGTTCTTGTTGCGCTCCTCTCCTCTGGTGTGCATGATGATGGGAGAGTAGATGAAGGGACTCTTGGTGGACATGTTGTTTTCCAGAAGGCCTTTCCGCTTGTGGGGGCGCAGGCTGACGGGCAGATCCAGCAGCTTCACTGATCTGTATGAGGGGAGAACCAACCAACCAAATGTATTTTATAAAGCCCTTTTTACATCAGCAGTTGTCACAAAGTGCTTTACAGATACCCAGCCTAAAACCCCAAACAGCAAGCAATGAAGATGTAGAAGCAAAGTGGCTAGGAAAAACTCCTAGTAAGAACCAGGCTCCGAGGGGTGGCCAGTCCTCTTCTGGCCGAGCCGGGCGGAGATTTAAGAGTACATGTGGCCATTAAGGTCAGATTGTTTGTCAAGGGATGGGAGATCGAGAAGGAGCGAAGGAGGCAGAGAGAAAGATTTGATCTCAACAGCCATGTCCATTAAAGGTCCTGAGAGAGAAAACGAGATGGATTTTATGGTGACCTGAGCCAATAACACACACAGACACACAACTCTGTCAATCAGATGGCAGCAGAACATGAATCCAGTAGAATTGGTGAATTCTGTCCTGAGATTCTATCCCAGGCCATTTAATGAGCAAAGCACTATGAATGTGGAGCTAGTGGAGCCATCAATCTATCTACACAGACAAACTGTACAGACAGTCCTCCATCTCTCCTGGTTCTACTAATGGCCCTCACTACTAAATGGCACAGTTCAGGCTAGATTTGATTTATCTCTAGAGAAACTGTAACATGCGCATTGAGCTCACAGAAAAAACAACCAAAATTGTATTCAAATCAAATCTGTCATTTACTTCTTTAACAAGCCAGAAAATAACCGACATTACGGTTTATTGCTCAGCACTAAAAATGGCCAACTCAATTTACCAACTTCTTCGACCAAAACACGGAAATCTTTAACTCTTTTCAAAAGCCATGCATGGACCACTAAACATGTTGTCGAAAAAGCAACAGAGCCTCCAGACTAGCCAAGCCCATTCAACAGAGCCTCCAGACTAGCCAAGCCCATTCAACAGAGCCTCCAGACTAGCCAAGCCCATTCAACAGAGCCTCCAGACTAGCCAAGCCCATTCAACAGAGCCTCCAGACTAGCCTAGTCCATTCAACAGAACCCCCAGACAAGCCAAGCCTATTCAACAGAACCCCCAGACTAGCCAAGCCTATTCAACAGAGACCCAGATTAGCCAAGCCAGGCCTATTGAACAGTGGTGTCATTTCTGCAATACGACTGACTTTCACTGAAACGTAAATTAGTCATATTTCACCATAAATACATTTACAAGTAGATGCTTGTAAAATGTGTCATGTAAAATGTGCACTTAGATCTCAAACAGCTATAACTCTGTTCTGGCAAGGGCAGAGGAGGGATGAGAATAGCTACATTTCAATCATTACACCATCGTCAGAATTACCCGACTTTGTTGAGCGGGAAGAAATATTGTCTATTGATTAATCACGCCACTCAGAGTCGTAGTTACTCGATGTTAGAAGAGTGTCGTAACGATGAGCTCATTGGTACATTGATAAGATCAAATCAGAATGACAGTTCATACACCAGGGTTGTGTTCATAAGGGCACACCGTAGCAAAACGTTTTGCAATGGAACACGAAAACAGGCGTTTCTTATTGGACAAAGTCAGATACTACCTCCCCATTTCTCTGAGCGTTTTCATCCATTCGTTCTTAATAAACATGACCCGGACCACCCACCACCTTTGACTGACTTACCTGACAACTGTTCCTGAAAAAGGGCTTTAAAAATCAGATTGGCTGACCGACGTACCTGACGATGGGTAGCTTGCTTAACGGTACAGGGGGCAGTTTGAGTCCATCAGGCAGTGTGATAACCTCCATTCCTCCTGGACATTTAGACGTGTAGTTCTCCAGACTCTGGGTCACCTCCTTCTTCTCTGTGGACGGGGGAAAGATGGGACTAGGGTTAGAAACGCAGAGTACATTACTGATGGTCAGTCTGACCATTTGAAGTGACCAGTAAAAACTATTTCTACAAAGAGTGTTTTCACACAGTGTACGCTATAGTGCATGAAGTACATATTATTTGGCACCCTTTTGATAGAGCCAGTTTATCCTCACCATTTGAAGTAACGAGTTGTCTCGCTATAACCATTGCTTCTAGTCTAAGCAAGATTACACGGCCCAGCCAATTTAATTGAGCATAATAACACAAATAACACAAATAACCCAACTCCAGCCCAGCCCGATCTCCAGCCCTGTCCCTTTTCCCCATCCTAGTGGGAGTTTTATAGCAGGATCAATAAAGATGTTTATGACCGTGCTGTATCATCACTCTCAGCCTCGCTGCTTTAGTTGCAAACAAAAATGTCTCTATGAGTTACTCTGTTGGCTGGGCCGCACACCACATGGGGGCTGAGAGAGAGAGCGATATATACTCCAGTCAAGCTCCTAGATGGGAACTGAGAAGTAGCCTCACTACATAGCCCTGCTTGGACAGCCACAAAATATCACATTATGATCCTGAGCAGCAGAGCAGCACAGACAGAACATACGGTGATCCAGAGTCAGGAGGACCAGGAAAACATGTCCTTCTGATCTGACAGACCGGAGAGCAGAGCAGTTCCAGTGGCAGGAAACAGAACATCCCCGTGATAAAAGCTCTCTCGGAGTTAGACTGCCATTATTGGTGCCACCACTGACATGGCCTTGCTTTACGTAAAACTGTTTCTAGCATCCTGTTGTTACTAAGCACATTCCTGGAACTTAAAAAGCTCACCAAATGAAGGTCAAAAAGGGATGTTAAAGCCCTCCGCTTATTAGAAGTCGAGTCACAATCACTGTTGTGTGTTTGCAGTGTTGGGAAGTGGCTTAGTGATAATGGTTGAACAAGCAGAGAAACCGCCTGGAAGTAGAAATGAACATGGAAGGATTTGAGTATTGTTGCTGATAGTACATTTCTAACCCAGCGGTCATGAGGGGTGGTTACCTGCCTGCCTTTATCTCCCCCTGCCTGTCTACCTCTCTCCCAGCCTGCTTGTCTGGCTGTCTACCTCTCTCCCTGCCTGCTTACCTGCCTGCCTGTCTGCCGCTCTCCCTGCCTGCTTACCTGCCTGCCTGTCTACCTCTCTCCCTGCCTGCTTATCTGTCTACCTCTCTCCCTGCCTGCTTACCTGTCTGCCTGTCTGCCTACCGCTCTCCCCCTGCCTGCCTGCTTACCTGTCTTTCAATCTGTCTCCCTGCCTACTCGTCTGCTTACCTGTCTGGCTAGCTGTCTACCTCTCCCCCCCTGCCTGCCTGTCTGCCTACCTGCTTACCAGTCTTTCAATCTGTCTCCCTGCCTACTCGTCTGCCTCCCTGCCTGTCATGGACAATTCAAAATGATTCCTAAACCTGCATGGAGTCTGTCTGTCAATACATTTCAATTTAGTAAATTGTATTTGGAAGCCCAAGTAACGTAGTCTAACAGTAAAACATGGCGAGTTGAAGGACAGACCCAGATGAACAAAACTCTGTATTGATTGTCATTTTGGGATGATGTGAGGTAAACAGTATCTTTGAAGAGCTCACTGCCGCATTACACAAACAGCTCTCTGACTGCCATACTCTCTCTCCGTCTCTCTTTTCCCTGTCTCTCTCCAACAATCAGTTCTGCGTTCTATCTGCGACCCCCAACAACACATAATACAGCTGCGTTTCAACTCCAGTTCAATTCCCGTGGGGAATCAATTAGACTCACTTTCACTTGGAGAGTTTTGAGAGCAGAATGTGATTAAACATGTAAACATTACAGGAAATTCAAAATGTTTGCAATCAACTAGTATGTCAGTCAGCAGAGAAATAAGCAATTCAAAAAATAAGCATAGGAAGAATTGAGAGCAAAAACTAAATTATAGGAGTTCACAGATAAAAAAAAATTGGCCCACATCAATTAAATAGCCTGATCACACCATGTGTCTCTCCAAATACTAACTAGACGTTTTTAAATTCAGTCAGACCGATAACTAGTGTAATATGGAAAAATACATCTAACCTTCAGACCATACAGTATCAACCCCCCCCGACTAGGCGGAGGCCAGAAACAGAGCTGACAACTGGAAAGCCTATAAATAAAGTAAACGCTGCGTCCTCTACTTTACTGCTCACATTGAGTAATGAACCACTGCAGTGCACAGGTAGAGGAGAGTCAATACATCCTGACATTTACTGTGCTCAGTGACAGACTGCTTAACACACGTAACGATAGAACATCGTTTTCCTTTCGTCTTTCACCAAAAACACAGAACTTGAATTATGCCTTAACGTGGCAAATAAAGGAATATTTAAAACTTAGGTTAATATATTATTTAGTATGAGACCACGTAAATCAACTCAAGGAAAACCTGATTCAACTCATGAATTCTACATTCATACTTCCACATTCATTCTTACATAACTGGTTCAACAGTTAAACTTTGAATGACACCAATGTCTCTCTCTCATTTCATCCGCTGATTTTTAAGAGAATCCCCTATATTTCCATCCAGAGCAGCAGCCTATGGTGTGGTACTGTAGAGGACCCCTGGTGATGACTTTGAAATGTTTTAACATCCTTTGTGAGGCCTCTTAACTGACAGACTCTAGGGGGAGAGAGGGAAGAGAGACTGGGACTTCAAATACATCCTGACACTAGTAACAGTCTCAATAAAACAGAGGCAGATTCTGCCAACTCTCACTGAAGATGATGTACTGCCCTGCCGTGTGATGGAAAGTGCTGACAGACTACAAACTAATGAATATCAAATGAATTTTATTGTTTTGGGGGCAGGAATGTTTACAAGGAGAAGTCAACTGCAATGACACCTGCATATTGTGGGCGAAAACCCTAGCCTAATCTTATCTACTGTTAACCAGACTACTGCACTACAAAATGTCATGTGGGTGGGAGACTAGCAAAACGTGACAACAGACTTCGATAATATGTGCACTTACACCAGTGTACAGAGATGGAATGAGTGAGTGGCCATCTTATGCGACTGAGGCTTGAGGGAAATCAGGAGGAAATGCCTGGGCCTTTCAAGCAATTCATCAACAAGTTCAGCTCATAACGTTAATGTTTACTTCAGTTCACACTAAAGTAGACAGGAACTTGTATACTTTAAGTTACTGTTATGTACTACTCCGACATATACTGAACAAAAATATAAAATGCAACAATTTGTAATATTTTACTGAGTTACAGTTCACAGAAGGAATTCATTAAGCCTTAAACTATGGATTTCACATGAATGGGCAGGTGCGCAGCCATGGGTGGGCCTGGGAGGACATAGGCCCACCCAATTGGGAGCCAGGTCCACCCAGCCAAACAGAATTAGCTTTTCTCCACAAAAGTGCTTTATTACAGACAGAAATACTCCTCAGCACCCACCCTCCCTCTCCTCAAACAATCCCACAGCTGAAAAAGAATGATGAGGCGTCCTGGGCTGGCGTGGTTACAAGTGGTCTGCGGTTGTGAGGCCGGTTGCATATACTGCCAAATTCTCTAAAACAAAATACTCTAAAACATTAAATGCTCTGGCAACAGCGCTGTTGAACATTCCTGCAGTCAGCATGCCAATTGCCCGCTACCTCAAAACTTCAGACATCAGTGGCATTGGGTTGAGTGACAAAAATGTATATTTCAAAGTGGCTATTTAATATCCCCAGCACAAGGTGCACCTGTGTAATGATCATGCTTTTTAAATCAGCTTCTTGATATGCCACACCTATAAGGTGGATAGACTAGCTTGGCAAAAGATAAATGCTCGCTAACAGGGATGTAAACAATTTTGTGCAAATACGATAGAAATAAGCATTTTCTTCTTACGGAAAATTTCAGGGATCTTTTATTTCAGATCAAGAAAAATGGGACCAACACTTTACATGTTGCGTTTATATTTTTGTTCAGTTAATAATAACAGTAAAATAAAGAACAGAGTAGCAGCAGCAAATTATGACAATAAAAGTGTGTGTGTATGTATGAATGTGTTTTGTCGGTAAACATGTGTGTGCATACGTAGTGTATGTAAATGTGTGCGGGCTTTGTGTGGGTGTAACAGTATGTTAGTGAGCGTGCGTAGGGTCAGTGCAAGATAGTTAGTTCAGATACACTACATGACCAAAAGTAGGTGGACACCTGCTCGTCGAACATCTCACTCCAAAATCATGGGAATTAATATGGAGTTGGTCCCTCCTTTGCTGCTAAAACAGCCTCCACTCTTCTGGGAAGGCTTTCCACTAGATGTTGGAACACTGCTGCTATAACATCCTCCACTCTTCTTGGAAGGCTTTCCACTAGATGTTGGAACATTGCTGCTATAACAGCCTCCACTCTTCTGGGAAGGCTTTCCACTAGATGTTGGAACATTGCTGCTATAACAGCCTCCACTCTTCTGAGAAGGCTTTCCACTAGATGTTGGAACATTGCTACGGGGACTTGCTTCCATTCAGGCACAAGAGTGTTAGCGGAGGTCAGGCACTGATGTTTTACGCAATTAGGCCTGGCTCGCAGTCGGCATTCCAATTCATCCTATAGGTGTTCGATGGAGTTGAGGTCAGGGCTCTGTGCAGGCCAGTCAAGATATTCCACACCGATCTCGACATACCATTTCTGTATGGACCTCGCTTTGTGCACGGGGGCATTGTCATGCTCAAACAGGAAAGGGCCTTCCCCAAACGGTTGCCACAAAGTTGAAAGCACAGAATTGTTTAGAATGTAATTGTATGCTGTGGTGTTAAGATTTCCCTTCACTGGAACTAAGAGGCCTAGTCCGAACCATGAAAAAACATCTGCACACAACAACCCATAATGACAAAGCAAAAAAATTAAAAAATTGCACATTTATTGAAAATAACAAACTGAAATTTACATAAGTATTCAGACCCTTTACTCACTACTTTGTTGAAGCACCTTTGGCAGTGATTACATCCTCAAATATTTTTGGGTATGACGCTACAAGCTTAGCACACCTGTATTTGGGGAGTTTCTCACCTTCTTCTCTGCAGATCAGGTTTTTAATCAAGGATTTCCCGGTACTTTGCTCTGTTCATCTTTCCCTTGATCCTGACTAGTCTCCCAGTCCCTGCAGCTGAAAAACATACCCACAGCATGATGCTGCCAACACCATGCTTCACCGTAGGGATGGTGCCAAGTTTCCTCCAGACGTGATGCTTGGCATTCAGGCCAGTGTTCAATCTTGGTCTCATCAGACCAGAGAATCTTTTTCTCATTGGCTGAGAATCCTTTAAGGCTACCATGTGCCTTTTACTGAGGAATGGCTTCCATCTGGCCACTCCACCATAAAGGCCTGATTGGTGGAGTGTTGCAGAGATGGTTGTCCTTCTGGAAAGTTCTCTCATCTCCACAGAGGAACTCTGGAGCTCTGTCAGAGTGACCATCGGGTTCTTGGTCACCTCCCTGACCAAGGCCCTTCTCCCACGATTGCGCAGTTTGGCCGGGTGGCCAGCTCAAGGAAGAGTCTTGGTGGTTCCAAAATTATTCCATTTAAGAATGATGGAGGCCACTTTCTTCTTGGGGACCATCAATGCTGCAAACATTTTTTGGTACCCTTGCCCAGATCTGTGCCAACACAATCCTGTCTCGGAGCTCTACGGATAATTCCTTCGACCTCATGGCTTGATTTTTGCTCTGACATGTACTGTCAACTGTGGGACCTTATATAGACAGGTGTGTGCCTCTCCAAATGATGTCCAATCAATTGAATTTACCACAGGTGGACTACAATCAAGTTGTAGAAATATCTCAAGGATGATCAATGGAAACAGAATGCACCTGAGCTCAATTATTGAGTGTCATAGCAAAGGGTCTGAATACTTACGCAAATAGTGTATTTCTGTTTTTATTTTTTATAAATTAGTAAACATTTCTAAGAACCTGTTTTCACTTTGTCATTATGGGGTATTGTGTGTAGCTTGATGAGGGAAAATGTTATTTAATCCATTTTAGAATAAGGCTGTAACGTAACAAATGTGGAAAAAGTCAAAGGGTCTGAATACTTTCCGAATGCACAGTATAGTGTAGTTTGGGTACCATTAACTGACTATTTAGCAGTCTTATGGCTTGGGGGTAGAAGCGGTCTCGGAGCCTGTTGGTCCGAGAGCCGGAAAACGATACCGGATAGTTTACAGTCTAAAGCATAGTTTACAGTCTATGATTTGGGTGGCTGGAGTATTTGGTATTTTTGGGGCCTTCCTCTAACACCATCTGATTTAGAGGTCATGGATGGAAGGGAGCTCGGCTCCGCACCACCCTCTCCAGCGCTTTGCGGTCAAGGGCGGTGCCATTGCCATACCAAGTGGTGATGCAGCCAGTCAAGATGCTCTTGATGGTGCAGCTGTATAACCTTCTGAGGATCTGAGGGCCCATGCCAAATCCTTTCAGCCTATCAAGGGGGAAGAGGCACTGCCGTGCTCTCTTCATGACTGTGCAGGTGTGTGTGGACCATGTTAAGTCCTTAGTGATGTGGACGCCAAGGTACTTGAAGCTCTCGACCCGCTCCACAACAGCCCAGTCTATGTGGATGGTGGTGTGCTCTCCCCTTTTTCTCCTATAGCCCACAATCAGCTCTTTGGTCTTACTGACGTTGAGGGCGAGGTTGTTGTACTGGCACCACTGCTAAGTCTCTGACCTCCTCTCTGTAGGCTGACTCATCGGCGTCGTTGATCAGGCCAACCACCGTTGTGTCGTCAGTAAACTTGATGGTGGTGTTGGAGTCGTGCGCTCTGTCAAATTGGTTGTTGATCATTGCTAGAAAAACATTTTCAAGTCTTGCCATAGATTTTCAAGCAGATTTAAGTCACAACTGTAATTTGGCCACTCAGGGACATTCACCGTCTTATTGGTAAGCAACTCCAGTGTAGATTTGGCCTTGTGTTTTAGGTTATTGTCCTGCTGAAAGTTGAATTCATCCCCCAGTATCTTGTGGAAAGCAGACTGAACCAGGTTTTCCTCTAGGATTTTACCTGTGCTTAGCACCATTCTGTTTCTTTCTCATCCTGAAAAACTCCCCAGTCCTTAACGATTACAAGCATACCCATAACATGATGCACTCCACTATGCTTGAAAATATGGAAAAAAATATTCAGGACATTTTGTATTCAGGACAAAAAGTGAACTGCTTTGCCACAGAGTTAGGAAGGACGCCTGTATCTTTGTAGTGACTGGGTGTATTGATACACCATCAAAAGTGTAATTAATAACTTCAACATGCTCAAAAGGATATTCAATGTCTGCATTTTTTTTTTTACTCTCTCTCCCTCCCTCTCTCCCTCTGTGTGTGGGTTGCATGCTGGGAGCGGTAGGGTGGCGTGGGGTGAGAGAGCAGCACGTTTGAATTTGGTTTCAAGTTAGAATTTTTTTGCTTGTTTATTTAAGTTTTGTTTGTTTGGTTGTTTGGTTTATTTTATCACATTTTTTATTAGGTTAAGAAAAGAAAAAAAAAAACCTTGGGGTAATTTAATTAGTTTGATTGGGGCCATAGCGTCTTTCTCGGGTAAGGGGACGCTATGGGGTTAACTATCAAGAATGGGTGTAAAGTTTTCTCCGATCAAGCGTGTACCGTGGAAGAAGTGCTTTTGGCAATGGGCGAGATTGTAGGGCACGAAAATGTAGCATCTGCATCCAGAATGAATAAGGCAGTGGTTGTGTTTCTCTCCCTCTCAGCCCGCCTCCCCTCTCTCCCAATCTCCCTCTCAGCCCGCCTCCCGACCTCTCTCTCTCCCTCAGCCCCGACCTCTCTCTCTCCCCCTCAGCCCCGACCTCTCTCTCTCCCCCTCAGCCCCGACCTCTCTCTCTCCCCTCAGCCCCGACCTCTCTCTCTCCCCCTGAGCCCCGACCTCTCTCTCTCCCCCTCAGCCCGACCTCTCTCTCTCCCCCTCAGCCCCGACCTCTCTCTCTCCCCCCTCAGCCCCGACCTCTCTCTCTCCCCCTCAGCCCTCTCTCTCTCTCTCTCCCCCTCAGCCTCTCTCTCTCTCTCTCTCCCTCAGCCCTGACCTCTCTCTCTCTCTCCTCAGCCCCGACCTCTCTCTCTCTCTCCCTCAGCCCCGACCTCTCTCGTTCTCTCAGCCCGCCTCCCTCTCTCCCTCTCAGCCCGCCTCTCTCTTCCTCTCTCCCTCTCAGCCCGCCTCTCTCTCTCTCTCTCTCTCCCTCTCAGCCCGCCTCTCTCTCTCCCTCGCTCTCTCCCTCTCAGCCCGCCTCTCTCTTCCTCTCTCCCTCTCAGCCCGCCTCTCTCTCTCTCCCTCTCAGCCCGCCTCCCTCTCTCGCTCTCTCCCTCTCAGCCCGCCTCCCTCTCACGCTCTCTCCCTCTCAGCCCGCCTCCCTCTCACGCTCTCTCCCTCTCAGCCCGCCTCCCTCTCACGCTCTCTCCCTCTCAGCCCGCCTCCCTCTCACGCTCTCTCCCTCTCAGCGCGCCTCTCTCTCCCTCTCAGCCCGCCTCTCTCTCCCTCTCAGCCCGCCTCTCTCTCCCTCTCAGCCCGCCCCTCTCTCGCTCTCTCCCTCTCAGCCCGCCTCCCTCTCGCTCTCTCCCTCTCAGCCCGCCTCCCTCTCACTCTCTCTCCCTCTCAGCCCGCCTCCCTCTCACGCTCTCTCCCTCTCAGCCCGCCTCTCTCCTCTCAGCCCGCCTCTCTCTCCCTCTCAGCCCGCCTCTCTCTCCCTCTCTCCCTCTCAGCCCGCCTCTCTCTCCCTCTCTCTCTCCCTCCCTCTCAGCCCGCCTCCCTCTCAGCCCGCCTCTCTCCCTCCCTCTCAGCCCGCCTCCCTCTCAGCCCGCCTCTCTCCCTCCCTCTCAGCCCGCCTCTCTCCCTCCCTCGCTCTCTCCCTCTCAGCCCGCCTCTCTCCCTCCCTCGCTCTCTCCCTCTCAGTCCGCCTCGCTCTCTCCCTCGCTCCCTCCCTCTCAGTCCGCCTCGCTCTCTCCTTCGCTCCCTCCCTCTCAGCCCGCCTCCCTCTCTCCCTCTCAGCCCCCCTCTCTCTCTCTCTCTCTCTCCCTCAGCCCCCCTCTCTCTCTCTCTCTCCCTCAGCCCCCCTCTCTCTCTCTCTCCCTCAGGCCCGACCTCTCTCTCTCCCTCAGGCCCGACCTCTCTCTCTCTCCTCAGGCCCGACCTCTCTCTCTCCCTCGCTCCCTCTCAGCCCGCCTCCCTCCCTCCCAGCCCGCCTCCCTCCCTCCCTCTCAGCCCGCCTCCTCTCTCCCTCTCAGCCCCCTCTCTCTCTCTCTCTCCCTCAGCCCCCTCTCTCTCTCTCTCCCTCAGCCCCCTCTCTCTCCCTCTCCCTCAGGCCCTCTCTCTCTCCCTCTCCCTCAGGCCCGACCTCTCTCTCCCTCTCCCTCAGGCCCGACCTCTCTCTCCCTCAGCCTCGACCTCTCTCTCCCTCAGCCCCGACCTCTCTCTCCCTCAGCCCCGACCTCTCTCGCTCTCAGCCCGCCTCCCTCTCTCGCTCTCAGCCCGCCTCCCTCTCTCGCTCTCTCCCTCTCAGCCCGCCTCCCTCTCTCGCTCTCTCCCTCTCAGCCCGCCTCCCTCTCTCGCTCTCTCCCTCTCAGCCCGCCTCCCTCTCTCGCTCTCTCCCTCTCAGCCCGCCTCTCTCTCCATCCCTCTCAGCCAGCCTCTCTCGCCCTCTCAGCCAGCCTCTCCCTCCCTCTCAGCCCGCCTCTCTCTCTCCCTCCCTCCCTCTCAGCCCGCCTCTCTCTCTCCCTCCCTCTCAGCCCGCCTCTCTCTCCCTCTCCCTCTCAGCCCGCCTCTCTCTCTCCCTCTCCCTCTCAGCCCGCCTCCCTCTCTCCCTCTCAGCCCGCCTCCCTCTCTCCCTCTCAGCCCGCCTCCCTCTCTCCCTCCCTCGCTCTCCCTCCCTCGCTCTCAGTCCGCCTCGCTCTCTCCCTCTCAGTCCGCCTCGCTCTCTCCCTCGCTCTCTCCCTCTCAGCCCGCCTCCCTCTCTCCCTCTCAGCCCGCTTCCCTCTCAGCCCCCCTCTCCCTCTCCGCCCCCTCTCCCTCTCCCTCTCCGGCCCCTCTCCCTCTCCCTCAGGCCCGACCTCTCTCCCTCAGGCCCGACCTCTCTCTCTCAGGCCCGACCTCTCTCTCTCAGGCCCGACCTCTCTCTCTCTCCCTCAGGCCCGACCTCTCTCTCTCTCCCCCTCTCCCTCAGGCCCGACCTCTCTCTCTCCCTCTCCCTCAGGCCCGACCTCTCTCTCGCTCTCCCTCAGGCCCGACCTCTCTCTCGCTCTCCCTCTCCCTCAGGCCCGACCTCTCTCTCGCTCTCCCTCTCCCTCAGGCCCGACCTCTCTCTCGCTCTCCCTCTCCCTCAGGCCCGACCTCTCTCTCGCTCTCCCTCTCCCTCAGGCCCGACCTCTCTCGCTCTCCCTCAGGCCCGACCTCTCTCGCTCTCCCTCAGGCCCGACCTCTCTCGCTCTCCCTCCCTCAGCCCCTCTCTCTCTCTCCCTCAGCCCCTCTCTCTCTCTCCCTCAGCCCCCCTCTCGCTCTCCCTCTCAGCCCCCTCTCGCTCTCCCTCTCAGCCCCCTCTCGCTCTCCCTCAGCCCTTCTCTGCCTCTCTCTCTCTCTCTCTCTCTCTCAGCCCTCTCGCCTCTCTCTCCCTCCTCGCCTCTCCCTTTCAGCCCCTCCCTCTCAGCCCCCTCTCTCTCTCTCTCTCTCTCTGCCCCTCTCTCCCTCAGCCCCCTCTCTCTCTCTCTCTCTCAGCCCCTCTCTCTCTCTCTCTCCCTCCCTCAGCCCCTCTCTCTCTCCCTCTCCCTCTCAGCCCGCTCTCTCCCTCTCTCCCTCTCAGCCCGCCTCTCTCCCTCCCTCAGCCCCCGACCTCTCTCCCCCAGCCAGCCCCCGACCTCCCCCTCAGCCCGCCTCCCTCCTCAGCCAGCCTCTCTCACCCCCTCTCAGCCAGCCTCTCTCTCCCCCTCTCCCTCAGGCCCGACCTCTCGCTCTCCCTCTCCCTCAGGCCCGACCTCTCTCTCGCTCTCCCTCTCCCTCAGGCCCGACCTCTCTCGCTCTCCCTCAGGCCCGACCTCTCTCTCGCTCTCCCTCTCCCTCAGGCCCGACCTCTCTCGCTCTCCCTCAGGCCCGACCTCTCTCGCTCTCCCTCAGCCCGCCTCCCTCTCTCGCTCTCTCCCTCTCAGCCCGCCTCCCTCTCTCGCTCTCTCCCTCTCAGCCCGCCTCCCTCTCTCGCTCTCTCCCTCTCAGCCCGCCTCCCTCTCTCGCTCTCTCCCTCTCAGCTCCGCCTCTCTCGCTCTCTCCTCTCAGCCCGCCTCCTCTCTCGCTCTCTCCCTCTCAGCCAGCCTCTCTCGCCCTCTCAGCCAGCCTCTCCCTCCCTCTCAGCCCGCCTCTCTCTCTCCCTCCCTCTCAGCCCGCCTCTCTCTCTCCCTCCCTCTCAGCCCGCCTCTCTCTCTCCCTCCCTCTCAGCCCGCCTCTCTCTCTCCCTCCCTCTCAGCCCGCCTCTCTCTCTCCCTCTCCCTCTCAGCCCGCCTCTCTCTCTCCCTCTCCCTCTCAGCCCGCCTCCCTCTCTCCCTCTCAGCCCGCCTCCCTCTCTCCCTCTCAGCCCGCCTCCCTCTCTCCCTCCCTCGCTCTCTCCCTCCCTCGCTCTCAGTCCGCCTCGCTCTCTCCCTCTCAGTCCGCCTCGCTCTCTCCCTCGCTCTCTCCCTCTCAGCCCGCCTCCCTCTCTCCCTCTCAGCCCGCTTCCCTCTCAGCCCCCCTCTCCCTCTCCGGCCCCTCTCCCTCTCCCTCAGGCCCGACCTCTCTCCCTCAGGCCCGACCTCTCTCTCTCAGGCCCGACCTCTCTCTCTCAGGCCCGACCTCTCTCTCTCTCCCTCAGGCCCGACCTCTCTCTCTCTCTCTCCCTCTCCCTCAGGCCCGACCTCTCTCTCTCCCTCTCCCTCAGGCCCGACCTCTCTCTCTCCCTCTCCCTCAGGCCCGACCTCTCTCTCGCTCTCCCTCTCCCTCAGGCCCGACCTCTCTCTCGCTCTCCCTCTCCCTCAGGCCCGACCTCTCTCTCGCTCTCCCTCTCCCTCAGGCCCGACCTCTCTCTCGCTCTCCCTCTCCCTCAGGCCCGACCTCTCTCTCGCTCTCCCTCTCCCTCAGGCCCGACCTCTCTCTCGCTCTCCCTCTCCCTCAGGCCCGACCTCTCTCGCTCTCCCTCAGGCCCGACCTCTCTCGCTCTCCCTCCCTCAGCCCCTCTCTCTCTCTCCTCAGCCAGCCTCTCTCTCTCCCTCAGCCCCCCTCTCCTCTCCCTCTCAGCCCCCCTCTCGCTCTCCCTCTCAGCCCCCCTCTCGCTCTCCCTCAGCCCTTCTCTGCCTCTCTCTCTCTCTCTCTCTCCCTCTCTCAGCCCTCTCGCTCTCCCTCGCTCTCCCTCGCTCTCCCTTTCAGCCCCTCCCTCTCAGCCCCTCTCTCTCTCTCTCTCTCTCTGCCCCTCTCTCCCTCAGCCCCCCTCTCTCTCTCTCTCTCTCTCTCTCTCTCAGCCCCTCTCTCTCTCTCTCCCCTCCTCCCTCCCTCAGCCCCTCTCTCTCTCCTCTCCCTCTCAGCCCGCTCTCTCTCCTCTCCCTCTCAGCCTCTCTCTCCCTCTCAGCCTCTCTCAGCCAGCCCTCTCAGCCCAGCCTCCCTCAGCCAGCCTCTCCTCTCAGCCAGCCTCTCCCCCTCTCAGCCAGCCTCTCTCACCCCCTCTCAGCCAGCCTCTCCCCTCTCTCAGCCAGCCTCTCTCTCAGCCAGCCTCTCTCAGCCAGCCTCTCTCCCCTCTCAGCCAGCCTCTCTCACCCCCTCTCAGCCAGCCTCCCTCTCAGCCAGCCTCTCTCCTCTCTCAGCCAGCCTCTCTCCTCAGCCAGCCTCTCTCAGCCAGCCTCTCTCAGCCAGCCTCCCCCTCTCAGCCAGCCTCTCCCCCCCTCTCAGCCAGCCTCCCCCTCAGCCAGCCTCCCCCTCAGCCAGCCTCCCCTCTCAGCCAGCCTCCCTCAGCCAGCCTCTCTCAGCCAGCCTCCCCCTCAGCCAGCCTCTCAGCCAGCCTCTCTCTCAGCCAGCCTCTCCTCAGCCAGCCTCTCCCTCTCAGCCAGCCTCTCCCTCTCAGCCAGCCTCTCCCTCTCAGCCAGCCTCTCCTCTCAGCCAGCCTCTCTCCCTCTCAGCCAGCCTCTCCCTCTCAGCCAGCCTCTCTCTCAGCCAGCCTCTCCCTCTCAGCCAGCCTCTCAGCCAGCCTCTCTCCCCTCTCAGCCAGCCTCCTCTCCCCTCTCCCAGCCAGCCTCTCTCTCCCTCTCAGCCAGCCTCCCCCTCTCAGCCAGCCTCTCCCTCTCAGCCAGCCTCCTCCCTCTCAGCCTCCCTCTCTCTCAGCCAGCCTCTCCCCCTCTCAGCCAGCCTCTCCCTCCCTCAGCCAGCCTCTCCCTCTCAGCCAGCCTCTCTCCCTCTCAGCCAGCCTCTCCCTCTCAGCCAGCCTCCTCCCCTCTCTCAGCCAGCCTCTCTCCCTCTCAGCCAGCCTCCTCCTCCCCTCTCAGCCAGCCTCCCCTTCCTCTCAGCCAGCCTCCCCCTTCCCTCTCAGCCAGCCTCTCCCTTCCCTCTCAGCCAGCCTCCCCCTCTCAGCCAGCCTCTCAGCCAGCCTCTCCCTCTCAGCCAGCCTCCCCTCAGCCAGCCTCTCAGCCAGCCTCTCCCTCTCAGCCAGCCAGCCTCCCCCTCTCCCTCTCAGCCAGCCTCCTCTCAGCCAGCCTCTCCTTCCCTCTCAGCCAGCCTCTCCCAGCCTCTCTCAGCCAGCCTCTCAGCCAGCCTCTCCCTCTCAGCCAGCCTCCCTTCCCCTCTCAGCCAGCCTCCCCTCCCTCCCTCTCAGCCAGCCTCCCCCTTCCCTCTCAGCCAGCCTCCCCCTCCCTCTCAGCCAGCCTCTCTCCCTCTCAGCCAGCCTCCCTCTCAGCCAGCCTCCTCCCCTTCCCTCTCAGCCAGCCTCTCCCCTCCCAGCCAGCCTCCCTCAGCCAGCCTCTCTCACCCCCTCAGCCAGCCTCTCTCCCCCTCTCAGCCAGCCTCTCCCTCTCAGCCAGCCTCTCTCCCCCTCAGCCAGCCTCCTCCCTCTCAGCCAGCCTCTCTCACCCAGCCTCTCAGCCAGCCTCTCTCCCCCTCTCAGCCAGCCTCTCTCCCCTCTCAGCCAGCCTCTCTCCCCCTCTCAGCCAGCCTCCTCCTCTCTCAGCCAGCCTCCTCCCTCTCAGCCAGCCTCTCTCACCCAGCCTCTCAGCCAGCCTCTCTCCCCCTCTCAGCCAGCCTCCCCCTCTCAGCCAGCCTCCCCTTCCCTCCCTCTCAGCCAGCCTCTCTCCCCTTCCCTCTCAGCCAGCCTCTCTCTCTCCCTCTCAGCCAGCCTCTCTCCCCCTCTCAGCCAGCCTCTCCCCCTCTCAGCCAGCCTCTCCCCCAGCCAGCCTCTCCCCTCTCAGCCAGCCTCCCTCTCAGCTCAGCCAGCCTCCCTCTCAGCCAGCCTCCCTCTCAGCCAGCCTCTCTCCCCCTCAGCCAGCCCCCTCTCAGCCAGCCTCTCTCCCCCTCTCAGCCAGCCTCTCTCACCCCCTCTCAGCCAGCCTCCCCCAGCCAGCCTCTCTCCCTCTCAGCCAGCCTCTCCTCTCTCTCAGCCAGCCTCTCTCAGCCAGCCTCTCTCAGCCAGCCTCCCTCTCAGCCAGCCTCCAGCCAGCCTCTCTCAGCCAGCCTCTCTCTCAGCCAGCCTCTCTCAGCCAGCCTCTCCCCCTCTCAGCCAGCCTCCCTCTCAGCCAGCCTCTCTCTCAGCCAGCCTCTCTCCCCCTCTCAGCCAGCCTCCTCTCAGCCAGCCTCTCTCTCTCAGCCAGCCTCTCAGCCAGCCTCTCAGCCAGCCTCCCTCTCAGCCAGCCTCTCTCCCCTCTCAGCCAGCCTCTCCCCCTCTCAGCCAGCCTCCTCCTCTCAGCCAGCCTCTCTCCCCCTCCTCAGCCAGCCTCTCTCCCCTCAGCCAGCCTCTCTCCCTCTCAGCCAGCCTCTCCCCCTCTCAGCCAGCCTCTCTCCCTCTCAGCCAGCCTCTCCTTCCCTCTCAGCCAGCCTCTCCTCTCAGCCAGCCTCTCTCCCTCTCTCTCAGCCAGCCTCTCCTCTCCCTCTCAGCCAGCCTCTCCCTCCCAGCCAGCCTCTCCCCCTCTCAGCCAGCCTCTCTCTCAGCCAGCCTCCCCTCTCAGCCAGCCTCCCCCTCTCAGCCAGCCTCTCTCCCCCTCAGCCAGCCTCTCTCTCAGCCAGCCTCTCTCCCTCTCAGCCAGCCTCTCTCACCCCTCTCTCAGCCAGCCTCTCCTCCCAGCCAGCCCCTCTCTCAGCCAGCCTCTCTCCCCCTCTCAGCCAGCCCCCCAGCCAGCCTCTCTCTCTCAGCCAGCCTCCCCCTCTCAGCCAGCCTCTCTCCCCCTCTCAGCCAGCCCCCAGCCTCTCCCTCAGCCAGCCTCCCTCTCAGCCAGCCTCCCCTTCCCTCTCAGCCAGCCTCTCCCTCAGCCAGCCTCTCTCCCTCTCAGCCAGCCTCCCTCTCAGCCAGCCTCTCTCCCCCCTCTCAGCCAGCCTCCTCCCCCTCTCAGCCAGCCTCCTCCCCTCTCAGCCAGCCTCTCTCACCCAGCCTCTCAGCCAGCCTCTCTCCCCTCTCTCAGCCAGCCTCTCTCCCCCTCAGCCAGCCTCTCTCCCCCCTCTCAGCCAGCCTCCTCCCCCTCTCAGCCAGCCTCCTCCCCCTCAGCCAGCCTCTCTCACCCAGCCTCTCAGCCAGCCTCTCTCCCCCTCTCAGCCAGCCTCTCCCCCTCTCAGCCAGCCTCCCCTTCCCTCTCAGCCAGCCTCTCCCCCTTCCCTCTCAGCCAGCCTCTCCCCCCTCTCAGCCAGCCTCTCTCCCCTCTCTCAGCCAGCCTCTCTCCCCCTCTCAGCCAGCCTCTCCCCCAGCCAGCCTCTCCCCCTCTCAGCCAGCCTCCCCCTCTCAGCCAGCCTCTCTCACCCCCTCTCAGCCAGCCTCCCCCAGCCAGCCTCTCTCCCCCTCAGCCAGCCCCCTCTCAGCCAGCCTCTCTCCCCCTCAGCCAGCCTCTCTCACCCCCTCTCAGCCAGCCTCCCCCAGCCAGCCTCTCTCCCCCTCAGCCAGCCTCTCTCCCCCTCTCAGCCAGCCTCCCACCCTCTCAGCCAGCCTCCCCCTTCCCTCTCAGCCAGCCTCTCTCCCCCAGCCAGCCTCTCTCCCCGCTCTCAGCCAGCCTCTCTCCCGCCCTCTCAGCCAGCCTCTCTCCCGCCCTCTCAGCCAGCCTCTCTCCCGCCCTCTCAGCCAGCCTCTCTCCCGCCCTCTCAGCCAGCCTCTCTCCCCGCCCTCTCAGCCAGCCTCTCTCCCGCCCTCTCAGCCAGCCTCTCTCCCGCCTCTCAGCCAGCCTCTCTCCGCCTCTCTCAGCCAGCCTCTCTCCGCCTCTCTCAGCCAGCCTCTCTCCCGCCCTCTCAGCCAGCCTCTCTCCCGCCCTCTCAGCCAGCCTCTCTCGCCCTCTCAGCCAGCCTCTCTCTCTCCCATGCAGTCCTGAAGCTCCTGTGATGCCACGAGGGGAAAGATGACACACTACCTCCTCTCTCTTTTCCCTCTCCCAGGCAGGGTGACAGTGGTAACGTTAATTAGACTCTCTCTCCCCCAAAGGTCCATCTTAAATAAATCATCTGTGCTATGTTTCTTAATGTCACCGATGGGGACTTGAAAACGCACTACCACCTCAAGACAGACCTTAGAATTTCAGGGCCCGGCTCTTTCAAAGCCCGTCATTTCCTTTAACCCTGGGAGCTTCTGCTGTGACATTAAATGGGATGACAGCAACGTGCTTAAAGGAGAAACTGGGGTCGATATGCTGTTTTCAGTGGTTGTCTTCTAAGACTTGAATTGTGAACAGTTTGATCAATCCCAATAATTTGTGGCGTACGCAAATCCTAGAATCTCCATGTATGCCAGATTTGATCAATCCCCCCTGTATGTACATTTAAGGGATGTACATACAGTTGATAAATGAGGCCCCAGATCTGAGGATTAAAAGGCACAATCTGGGTTATTTGAGAATGGTAATGTTTCCCATTCTCATTTGTCAGCATTTTTCCAAACTAAGTAGCGGGCTTACATTGGGCTGAAACACAAACTCAGGATTGTGACTTTAAAGGAAAAGGTTGTTGCTGCTGGGGCTAGACAGTCACACTGTTTTGCTATGCTGAGCTGTGCTGCTGTGTGTCCTACAATACTTCCACAGACACGCAGGGAACACAGCAAGGGGGCCGCGCCCCACTACTGCAAGCTGGGAGAAGATGACCTGCAATAACCCCCGCCGTGTGTGACATCACCACACTGCAGACAAACAGCAGGGTGGTGAGGGAGTGAGAGAGAGAGACAGGCGGGCGAGGAAAGAAGGCGTGCAACCGCAGTTCAGAGGGGACAGATTTGTGGCCCATTTCACAGAGTGTCTCTGCCAAAGCCACCATTCAGAAAGTCACTGAGAACTAGAGCGGTTCTAAGCTGCTAAAACAGTTACTCAAGCTTGGAGTTAGGAGTCTGGGGAACAAGGTTTCAACTCAAGTGAGATCATAGCTTTAATATAACAATGAAATATGTTCGGTGACTTTATGCCCAGCCTCACACAAAATGGCAGAGCTAGAAAAGCATCATACTCCTTGCCTTTCTGTCTCGAGGCATCGCAGGCTGTAATTGCCCGTTTAAGTGTGTAGGACGCCAACACACACACACACACACACACACACACACACACACACACGGTGGGTGTATGACGGCCGCTGAGCTGTAGCTGAGCTGTTGTTATTCCAGCAGGGTTACGCAGTGAGGATGGTGCTGGGTAGATGGGAGCATGGCCTCTCTCAGCGTAGCAACAGTCCCTCGCTGCTACTGCTGCTGCTGACAGTGGTGAATATTTCATACTGTTGGCGCTCTGCTCGCTCTCCCTCCCTTTCTCTGTACTCACTCTACATTTCGCTCTCCATCTGTTTTCTCCATTCTGCTTTCTCCTTCCTCTCCCTCCCGCTTTCCCAAAAGCATTACATTGGCCTCGATAGTGAGGTCAGTTAGGCATCAACTCCAACCCTCTCCTCTGTCTCAGATGAATACCCGTTTCCTGAGTCTAGAGGATTTATGGTCAAAGCTCACTTTCACCCAGCCACCATATGAGATGACTGGCTTGGTTGAGCATCACACACCATTACACCACAGGCACAATGCTGGTTTTCCCAAAGGACATTTATGGCTGCAGCCAGGGGAGGATTTTAGATAGTATGAAATCCAGGAAAAATGCAGTAAGGTTTTAAACTAAGTGACAAAACCGTTTGGCTATGACCATGTAATATCTGTTATTCCAAGTAGTCTTGTCACCATACCAACATTTTACTAACTATACGATACCAGGCCAAGTATCACGTTATTGAGTAGTATCAGGATACCACAGGGGGGAAATTCAGTGGCCTAGCATCCTGTACGCCAATTCCCCTGGACGCTCCTTCCCCTTTTCCAAACGTTATGCACATGTGCTAAACAAAACAAACCTGTCACTGACATTCACACTTCTACTCAGCACAACACATATTGAATTTAAACTTCACACTGTATAATAGAATACTGCATAGAATGGCTAATTTGCTCATATTTGTAAAGGCCTACCTGTGATTGGGCTGGAGGAATGAGGGGGAGGAACATAAACACGTAATGATCTGCATGTCATTGTTGCATCAAGGGAAAACACAGCATGAAACCTTCTACTCTTCAGTTAACACACACACGCTCCCTCCCTCACACACACTCTCTGTCTCCCTCCCTTTCATAAACACACACCACTCTCCCTCCCTCACACACACGCTCTGTCTCCCTCCCTTTCATAAACACACACCACTCTCCCTCCCAAACACACACCACTCCCAACTTTAGAAATGTTAGGCAACAAACAGAATGTAAGGAGCACCAGTAAGAAAGAGATATTTGATATAGTTTGGCCTATATGAAGCCTACCTACAGTGGGGCAAAAAAGTATTTAGTCAGCCACCAATTGTGCAAGTTCTCCAACTTAAAAAGATGAGAGAGGCCTGTAATTTTCATCATAGGTACACTTCAACTATGACAGACGAAATGAGAAAAAGAAATCCAGAAAATCACATTGTAGGATTTTGAATTTATTTATTTGCAAATTATGGTGGAAAATAAGTATTTGGTCAATAACAAAAGTTTATCTCAATACTTTGTTATATACCCTTTGTTGGCAATGACAGAGGTCAAACGTTTTCTGTAAGTCTTCACAAGGTTTTCACACACTGTTGCTGGTATTTTGGCCCATTCCTCCATGCAGATCTCCTCTAGAGCAGTGATGTTTTGGGGCTGTCGCTGGGCAACACGGACTTTCAACTCCCTCCAAAGATTTTCTATGGGGTTGAGATCTGGAGACTGGCTAGGCCACTCCAGGACCTTGAAATGCTTCTTACGAAGCCACTCCTTCGTTACGGCGGTGTGTTTGGGATCATTGTCATGCTGAAAGACCCAGCCACGTTTCATCTTCAATGCCCTTGCTGATGGAAGGAGGTTTTCACTCAAAATCTCACGATACATGGCCCCATTCATTCTTTCCTTTACACGGATCAGTCGTCCTGGTCCCTTTGCAGAAAAACAGCCCCAAAGCATGATGTTTCCACCCCATGCTTCACAGTAGGTATGGTGTTCTTTGGATGCAACTCAGCATTCTTTGTCCTCCAAACACGATTTAGTTGAGTTTTTACCAAAAAGTTCTATTTTGGTTTCATCTGACCATATGACATTCTCCCAATCCTCATCTGGATCATCCAAATGCTCTCTAGCAAACTTCAGACGGGCCTGAACATGTACTGGCTTAAGCAGGGGACACGTCTGGCACTGCAGGATTTGAGTCCCTGGCGGCGTAGTGTGTTACTGATGGTAGGCTTTGTTACTTTGGTCCCAGCTCTCTGCAGGTCATTCACTAGGTCCCCGTGTGGTTCTGGGATTTTTGCTCACCGTTCTTGTGATCATTTTGACCCCACGGGGTGAGATCTTGCGTGGAGCCCCAGATCGAGGAAGATTATCAGTGGTTTTGTATGTCTTCCATTTCCTAATAATTGCTCCCACAGTTGATTTCTTCAAACCAAGCTGCTTACCTATTGCAGATTCAGTCTTCCCAACCTGGTGCAGGTCTACAATTTTGTTTCTGGTGTCCTTTGACAGCTCTTTGGTCTTGGCCATAGTGGAGTTTGGAGTGTGACTGTTTGAGGTTGTGGACAGGTGTCTTTATACTGATAACAAGTTCAAACAGGTGCCATTAATACAGGTAACGAGTGGAGGACAGAGGAGCCTCTTAAAGAAGAAGTTACAGGTCTGTGAGAGCCAGAAATCTTGCTTGTTTGTATGTGACCAAATACTTATTTTCCACCATAATTTGCAAATAAATTCATTAAAAATCCTACAATGTGAGTTTCTGGATTTTCTTTCCTCATTTTGTCTGTCATAGTTGAAGTGTACCTATGATGAAAATTACAGGCCTCTCTCATCTTTTTAAGTGAGAGAACTTGCACAATTGGTGGCTGACTAAATACTTTTTTGCCCCACTGTATATGAATCATATCTTTGAACATCTCATGAGTAGCAGACCCTTTTCCTTTCTTCCTGTGCCAATCAAATTGGCCTAGACCTGATATCAAGTTACCAGGTTGTTAGCTAGCTAGGTAACATGACAATGTTGTTTGTTATCAAACCAATAATTAGTGGGCCGGGATTAGTTTAAAACAGCCCGTGACATGGTTTGTGAAATTATATGAAATGCACGCAGGAAGAAAAAATAAGTTAACTCTGATTATAGGAGTCTTTTTTTAACTATTTGAGCTAGAGACAAGCATGCCTGTCGCGAAGCTGTTTCTCCCTCTCTGGCACTGCTGCGTGACAGCGTACCTGCAAAGCCTTTACTTAGACTGGCCTGTGCTCTTGGTTATACCAGGGTTGAAATGATATACAATATATCAACTTCGCTCGCTCTGCTCCAATATATCAAAAGTAACAGAAGACTGATCAGGGTCTCCATCCCCGTTTGCCATCAAGGCTAATTTATATTAAAAACTGATGGAGGATTAGATGTGCAGGAAGAGTGGATGGAGAGAAGCAGGTGACAGAGGGCTGATAGGGGACGCTGAGAAGCAGGTGACAGAGGGCTGGAATACTACTACAGTATTCTGAAATGTTGGTAGTATCATATGAAACAGTACTACGGTATTCTGAAATGTTGGTAGTATCATATGAAACGGTACAACAGTATTCTGAAATGTTGGTAGTATCATATGAAATGGTACTATAGTATTCTGAAATGTTGGTATCATAAGTATCATGACGTTTTGGTTCATGTGATATTACTGTGGTACTGGTATACCGTGCAACACTAATTCCTAAACTAGAGCTAGTCAGACTAGTAACTATTTTGTAAGAGTTACACTTTTTATTTCATTTCCTTTCTATTCAGTACATGTACCAGTTTTTCCCATGCATCTGTTGACACTTAAGGGGTGCGAGTTTACATTGTTGAAAGAGTGCACTCTCAAAGACAATGGAGAATGTGACCGTCTGGGTTTCGGTAGCCCTTTGATGTGTGTGTTGGCTGACCTTGGTCTGAGAGCAAGTCCAGCATGGTCTGGAGCAGAAAGGAGAGGTGGCGGACGGACAGGCCAGGGTTTCCCATACGACGGGATGCATACACCAGCTCATGGAGCAGACGCACCTGTACCGCCGCCCAGCCACGGTGGGTACCTGGAGGAGAGAAGAAGATTATTTTATTGTCCCATGTAAATTCATTTCCAACTAAAATGTGTTTTCTGCTTTAACCATCCCGTCACGTCTGTAAGACACAGAGGTTGGATCAGAGGGCAGCCACGCTACTGCACCGCTGGATCAGGTTTTAGGGATTACATGCCTTGCTCGAGGGCACAACGGCATTTAGGATTTGATACCAGCAAGGGAAGAGACAGGGATCCTCCAAACATTCTCACACCAGAGCGGCGTGAGATTGGGAGCTGTGCAGTGTGGCTTCAAGTTATTAGTGTTCTGCAGCAGGAAACACATCAGCAGACATCTTAATAACCTTCTAGCTTTACACTGGTGTTCTGGGTAGCATGGATGGGTCTCAGCTTTACGTAACATTACATTCTCCACAACCCCCCACCATTCCCCAGGCTATACTCAAGGCTGGTGCACTGAGGGAGCGGGGAGGGAGGGAAGGGAGAAAAAAAAAGGAGAGCGAGAGAGAGAGCGAGAGAGCGAGACCAGCCTACTCAGAGGTTAACAAGAATCAATTGAAAATCTTGACCAAGATGCTTGTCCGTTATCAGTGTTCTCTGTACTGTGGGATTATATTATTATTAAATAAATAACCAGATGTTATTCGTTGCTACCGACTTCTGTCATCTGCAAAAATTATATTAATGCAAATCTTTTCTAAGCCATTTCCTCCTCTTCAGTGAAGCTGCAGTGCCCACTAAGCAGCCTAAATATAGCAGCATCAACCTGTCTGTAACATCATGTGAAGCTACCGCTGCTTATCTGAAGGGTACCAACACAGAGGAGAATAGGACACACAGTGGCTTTTACTGTGGCACTCACCCTCTCTCGTTCTTCCTCGCTCTCAGTTCACTGTCGCTCTCACACCCCTCTCTTTCTGTATCAAAAAGACCATGCACGCTGGAAGCTCTGTATTCACTCCTTAATTGATAAATAAAGGTGCCAAAACCTTACTCACTCCCTCCCTTCCCTCCATCCATCTCCCTCCCTTTCTCTTTCCCCCTCCCTCCCTTTCTCTCCCCTCCTACTACTACTACAGCTAAATGTCTTCTTCTGTGGTATTTGAGAGGCAATATTCAAGGTGTCGTGGAATCCAATTAGCATCACCATGAGAATGACACTGCCGCACAATCCTCACCCTGTCACACAAACACACACACACGCACCACCCTGTCACACACTGCCTGCATCAAAAGGCACTGTACATTCTGGTAGGAGAATTAGCAGTTCCCCTGTAAGGTGATGTCTGATACTACAGTCATCCCCTTCTGTCATTTAAACATGAACAGTGCAGCAGGGATTAAAAGCATAGCAGCTAAATGTCTTTTGTGGTCTTTGAAACAGTGTTAACTCCAAACAAAGTGAGAGAGAGAGAAAGTCTTCTCAACCTGGTAAAGAGGAGAGTACTGAGAGGGCTCCCTAGCCAATTAAAAAACGATTTGCTTGTTAATTTCTCTGCCGTCCAGCCCTGTACCAGGCCGTGTTGGAATACACTATTGAGCCCCATTTCCTCTCAGGCGTTAGCCTCTTGCACCAGGGGCCTGACCAGCTCCTTCCAGCTCAATAAACTCCACCTGTCACCTCTCCTCAGGCTGAACGACTCAGAGGCCTGGCCGTAGTAGAAAGTCATGCTGCCTTACGAGGAACATTTCTTTCTTTCTTTCTTTTTCTGCTTTGTCTTATAAACAAAGTTAGGAAGGAACATATCCATAGTCAGACAGACAGACACACTTCACTCCCAACTACACTACAGCATCATCGTTTGACTACCTCTCACAATTGTTTTCCACAGCAGTGAAGTGGAGGTCAACAACAACGTCTCTCTCTCTGACAGAAACTCTTCTCAAGTGAGTGCTTGAAAGAGGATCACAGTAGAGATAGAGGACACTGAATGTTTTCTCTGTCGGTGTTTCTGTTATGCTCCAGTCCCCCTGGGTTGAGCAGGGTGAGGGTCAAGAGCCTGCAGTGCACAGCAGCTTATCCTAAGGACCCTGAGAGAGAGATTGTGTGTGTGTTCGGCAGAGGTCTAGGTCAGCGCAGGTCTCAAATCAATTGTGTCTCTCTTTGCGCAAAGTGGTGCCCAAAATACGTATTACCCCTGAGAAGAGCTCTTGAAGAGAAGATCCTTTAAATAAAGCTCAGGGCAGGGCAAGGCAGTGTTATTCAATCTCTTGCTAAGCATTGACCTTACTGAAACAGATGTGTGTGTTTTATTGATAATATAACGTTGTGAGGATCACTCAACAGTGTATGGGACAGTTTTGACACAGAGTAGAGACATATCCAGTTGGGTACCTTTGCTGAAGTCTTTGGGGTCGAGGCAGAGGCTGTATCCAGGCAGGGTCTCCAGCAGCAGTTTGTAGCAGGCCCTCCAGCCAGGCTCTGGGATGGTGGGGGCCACACACTGCATGGCTGCTACCCGCTTGAAGAAGGCTGACTTACGGTGGAAACCAATGAGGTCGTAGAGCTCAGAGAGGATGCTGTAGCGCTGGATCTTCTCTTCCTCAGACAGCTGATAAAACAGATGGGAGGAGAGATCATTGGTTGGTTGGTTGGTTAGTGGTTAATTGGTTGGTGGGTGATGGATTGATTTTATTTGATAATTGAAAAACTATTTAAACCACACACATGGAAACGCTGCATTTAAATCGAGACCACCCGTACCTAAAATGTCAGAATTACAGTCAGTCATGCGTGCATACATTTTATGTACGGGTTGTCCCAGATTTGTTTCATTAATCAAATTTAACTTATCCAGAGATTCATTTGGAAATAAGCTGCATAACTTGTTACTCTCAAGGATTTATAATAATTATATTCCATTTAGCAGAGTTAAAAAAATGTAAAAATGACCCCCTTTTTCTCCCCAATTTCAATCTTGTCTCATCACTGCAACTCCCCAACGGGCTCGGAGGCAAAGGTTGGGTCATGCGTCCTCCGAAACATGACCCACCAAACTGCGCTTCTTAACACCCGCCCAACCCGGAAGCCATTGTGTCAGAGGAAACACAGTTTAACTGACAACAGAGATCAGCCTGCAGGCGCCTGGCCTGCCACAAGGAGTCGCTAGAGCACGATGAGCCAAGTAAAGCCCCCCCGGCCAAACCCTCCCCTAACCGGGACGACCCTGGGCCAATTGTGCGCCACCCTATGGGACTCCCGATCACGGCCGGTTGTGATACAGCCTAGGATAGAACCCAGGTCTGTAGTGACGCCTCTAGCACTGCGATGCAGTGCCTTAGACCGCTGTGCCACTCGTCAAGCCCTAGCAGAAGCGTCTGCTAAATGGCAGATATTATTATACATCCTTGACGATAACACAAAGTTATACAACTTATTTCAAAATAAATCTCTGGAAAAGTTCAATTTGATTCATAAAAAAAATGTGTGGAAAGGTTATGAGAATGATCAGTCACTGCAGAACCGTCCAAGACTCAAGTTAGATTTCCCTCCAACAGAGACAGGCCTGTGTGACTGCCTGAATAGAGCAGGCTTTCAGTCCCTTGCAGGATGGCCTCAGGCACCTGTCAGAGGAGCTTTCCTGTGTGTCAAGTTTTGGGACCTGTGTGTTGGCAGGTGATCCTCACACAGAAAAGCAGCAGTGACAGATGCTTGAGTACAGGACCTGGGGGACAGTCTCTATGAGACCTGGGGGAGGGTGACAGTCTCTCTGGGACCTGGGGGCTGACAGTCTCTATGGGACCTGGGGGCTGACAGTCTCTATGGGACCTGGGGGCTGACAGTCTCTATGGGACCTGGGGGCTGACAGTCTCTATGGGACCTGGGGGCTGACAGTCTCTATGGGACCTGGGGGCTGACAGACTCTATGGGACCCGGGGCTGACAGACTCTATGGGACCTGGGGCTGACAGACTCTATGGGACCCGGGGGCTGACAGACTCTATGGGACCCGGGGGCTGACAGACTCTATGGGACCCGGGGGCTGACAGACTCTATGGGACCCGGGGGCTGACAGACTCTATGGGACCCGGGGGCTGACAGACTCTATGGGACCCGGGGCTGACAGACTCTATGGGACCCGGGGGCTGACAGACTCTATGGGACCCGGGGGCTGACAGACTCTATGGGACCCGGGGGCTGACAGACTCTATGGGACCCGGGGGCTGACAGTCTCTATGGGACCTGGGTGCTAACAGATTGTATGGGACCTGGGTGTTGGCAAGCAGTCCCTTTGGTTTCCCATAGGGCAAGGAGTTTTTCCTGACTATATGATCTAGGTAAAACTCTGGACCCTGGTTAGACAACAACTGGGGCCCAGAGTTTTTCCTGAATATGAGATGTAAGCATGGGACTTGACTAGGTAAAACTCTGGTCCCTTACAAACAATGTGTATGAGACCAGTATGATGGTTCTCCCCCCAGAGAGGTACATCTACATGTCAGGTGATTTCTTACCTGTCCCAGGTTGATGTAGACAGCATTCTGGAGAAACTCTGAGGCCTCCATGGCCCTCTTCTGAATGGCTAGCACCCTGACTGCCTTCACACACGCCTCCAGCTCTATCACGCCTGCATTCTTATACTGGGGGAGGGATGAAGGAGAGGGAGGGAGACAGAAAGAAAGAGCACAATAAGCATAAAAAAAACACCTAACTAACCAATGAGGACTTCTCTGACTTTTCCTACCCTGCGTAATATTCTGAACAGATGTACTGCATCATCGGTCTCCTTCAACTACAGACGTCTGTATCAGAGGCGTGAGATTACTGATCACAATCCATGGGGTGATACGAAACCTCTGTCGTTCATTGTTACTTTATGCCATATGGTTCTTCCAGGGGAGTTACGGGATCCCACCTAGTAGATATATTGAAGTAGAAACTGGACTCGAGGTACAGTAGCGCTGCTTAGACTCCATACACTTCTCTCTCATACAAACAGCCAGCCACCACTATCCCCATTGTCTCCTTATTAAAATTCAATTAATATCTGAATGATCCCGTCGTGTCGAGATAGAATGTAATTTAATTTGGAGTCAACTAGTTACAGGTAAAAGGGCCAAGCGAGGTCAGAGCAAAAATCCTATTATAATAGCGGCGATAAAACACTGCAGAGTTTCAGAAGGTCTACTGGGATGTTACGCATCTGTGTTTTAATCCCAACCTTTTAGGTTTGTTCATTCGTTTTTTGTTCATGGATACCTGTGTTATAACAGTAAGTATAGTTACTAATAGACTAACAATGCAACTAACTAATGTCTAGTCCTGATGGCAATGACGCTCTACATTTTCTTTTTTGGGGGGGGGATTTCAATTGTTGTGGTAAGATGGCATTTGAGATGGCCCCACACTTCCATTTGGCTAATTGTAACAGACAGTGACATCATGCTTGCTAAGCTTTCCATTGTTGACCTCCGTGCACTCAGACATATTCTCCTGTAGTCAGCATGTAGTAGTTTGTTTACAGTGTGCACACGGCCACTCAGCAAGGCACAGCCTCTCTCTCCTGCAGCAGACGCCCAACCATCACTGATACCTAGCGAGCTACTGTCCCCTGGTGGACATGTTGAGAACTGCAAACTGGATAGCGGATAATGGAATACTTTCAGCAAACAGCATCGCTCTGCAAAGCGCAAACACTGAACCTTCTTGTTGAAACGTTGCATGTTATGAAGTATGCAGGAGCATTCAACAGTATGCATATCTACTTATTTTCTAGGATTTATACTTTTTGTACCCTGCAACTGAAAAATAGCTAGATGTACGTACAGTGCTTACTGTCCATTATCTTGCCATAGCAGGAAATGAAACATTGAATAGTGTGTGTGGGAAAATCTATTTCTTGTCTTTTCCAATACCTTGCCATAGTAGGAGATGGCCTCCTTGTATTTCTCTATGATGTCTTCAGGCCTCAGGCAGTTCTTGGCCCGACCGATTTCACTGCTGGTGTCTGCACTGATCCCATTGGCTGTGAGGGCACCTGGGGAGAGGGGGAGAAAAGGAGGAGAGAGAAAGAGGAGGAGAAAAGAAAAATGACATTAATGACTGGGAATATTGTCAATGTTAACAGACCCATCCACCACTTGGCTCTTCACATCCATGCATATGGCCAAAGTCACAACAATCAACAGTGACATACTCAGAAACTGTGTATAGCTTTCCTGAGCATACACATTTAATGCAGCGTAGACAGGCGCTTCAAACACCGAGATATCAAGACAATGCTCAATAACTGTCATGCACGGTATTCACTTATATATGGAAATACGGCCATTGCGGGTCACTGTGCACTGTCACGTGATCAAAATGGCATCATGTGCTCAGTAGTTTGGGGCGTTTCAATTGAAATAGGAGTAGTATCTCTAGTCTACCTATGTGATTTGAATACAAATTTTGTATTGAGAAAACATTGCCTAGAAACGGCACTAGCTGGGTCCATAGCAACGGTGTCGCGGCGATGTCACTATGACACAGCGTTACATGTGAATCATAAGACTACTCTGGGATCACACACACACACACACACACTAGAAATGTATGTACTCACTGTACTGTAACCTGTTTTGAATAAAAACATTGCTAAGTGGTTCTCTTTAGCTCAGTTAGTAGAGCATGGTGCTTATAGCGCCAGGATAATGGGTTCGACTCCCGGGACCACCCATACGTAAACAATTTATGCACACACGACTGTAAGTCGCATTGGACAAAAGCATCTGCTAAATGGAATATTCCTATTTATTTTATTTTTTTAAGTGTTCGAAAAATGTGTAACATGTTACATCTAGACCCAGAACTACACACTTTACACAGACCCCTTGGGTTGAATGGTTTAGTAAAACCAACCCCAGTCCCTAAAAAGGTAACATGTAAGAGCTTCTGCAGCATATCCTACTGATAGGTTGGCCACAATGTCTCACACTGAACAGTTCTACATTGTAACTTGAGGCTACAGGAAGAACAGACAAATAGCTTGGATGCCTCAAATCAGCAGAGTTGGGATTACAATAGCAACATCACCACCTTCTGGTGCATGTCTGAATTACTTTAAAATCTAAATAGGAGGTTATAGTGCTGGATATAACGTTGTTGATTATGATTTAAAATGGTAACTATTCATTGACTAGAAGAGGTGATGAACACCCAACAACATTAACGCTGACAAGAATAACAGGAATACAACACCAGCCTTAAGAGGTGGGAAAAAAAGATCCGTTTTGATTTACCAGCAGTGGAAACAATGGAATAAGTTGTAGTGCAATGGTTTGATAGCCTGGTCTCAGATCTGTTTGTGTTGTCTGGCCTTAGTTGGTAAAGACAGCACTAACAGATCCGGGACCAAGTTAGGAGGTTGTCGTCACAGAAAGCATAAAACCAACAAGTAAGAGGGAAAAGAGCCAAGGCAGGCAAACACAGGCAGGTGAGATGTCTAGCTAGGAGTACCGCTATGCGGGGCTGGCCTGTTAGTGTCATACCATACCTGGGTCTATGAGTACCTCCTGCGCCCCTACGGTAACAGACAGAGACAGACACACAGAGAAAGAACGCAGGTTCACACAGTGCAGTTAGTTACTGAAAGCAATGTTAGTCCCCAAACGAGCCGCTTCTCAGACAGTTCTCAGACTTTCCCATCGGTCCTCACGGTATTGTATGCTATTGCTAATTACTTCAGTAATAAAACTAAAGCAAAATATGTGTGGTTATTTAGGGGTTAAAGTAATTGACTTGTTAATCATTTTAAGTAAAGACATGGGTGAATGGAAATATGATATGAAATACTGTTCAGAACAAATGGGTTAGGTTGTGGGGGCCACCGGACTTCTCAGGTAATGTTGTCCAGGGCACAGAACAACAGAAGCAGCTGGGCTGAGAAAAGCGTAGCAAAGCTTGTGTTGTCATAGTACTAGCTATACTAGCTGCAATTGCTTGGGCCACACATCAAATAGCCAGGGAGATTGATTCCTTCCAACCATCCTATAATCACAGCTCATTCTTCCACTGTCCCACAACACAAGTCGTCTTTAATGAGATATCCTTATTACACTAAAAACACCCCCCTCCCCATAAACACCACAACCTCCACACAGTAAAATACAATCCACATTACAACCGTACCTCAAACCCCTCCTCTCCAGCCCCCCTGAGCCTCCCATACCTCCACACTGAGTCACGCAGAGACCCTCCCTTTCAATAATAACATGGGTCTGTATGTCTGCCCCCCCCCTGAACCCGGTTCCTTCATATGGCCAACTTGGCTTGGCCGAACAAGAAGTTAAACAAAACACATTTTTCCCCTTTCACTGCTTGAATACCTCGGCCCCATCACAAATATCCCCACCAGGAAGACCACCACCAACCTCACACACAGGGAGAGCAAGCGAGAGAGAGGAGTGCTGCTTACCTGGCCGGTGTCTCTTCCCTGCGTCGGCTGCCTGGCCCTGGCCCTGTGCCAGGCTGGGTTTGCGTCCAGCAGCCTTCCCTGCTGTTCCTCCAGGGTAGTGGAAGATAACAGAGGCTGAACACAGGCCCTCTAACGCAGCTGGAGAACCAAGACACAAGGGAGATGTGTCAATGAAACAGAACACTCTCCATTAGAAGTTGACTAAAGGGCATTCTGTATGTACAGTATGGCAAGGGTGATGATCCATCCTCCTGCAGAGCTACTGGGCTTGGCAGGATTTTGCTACTACCCTGTGGTAGCACCCCTGATCGCCTTCAAGGTCGTGGTGAGCAGCTGATTAGTAGAATCAGGTGTGTTATAGTAGGGTCGAAGCAAAAAACTGCAGGGTATCCACCCCTGCTTTATTGGATTTGAGAGTAGAGCAGGAGCCATGTCTTCCTCCCCAGTCTTACCCCCGAGCCACAGGAAGTCATTGACGGAGCGGAGCAGCTCCACAGCCATGTGATAGTGAACCAGGGCATCCTGCAACATGCCTGCCTGCAAACACAGGTCCCCAACGTGCTTCCTCATACGGCCCTGGCAACGCTTCTTATAGTGCCTAAGGAGGAAGAAAAGAAACATCAAATTGTGTCAGTCAGATGTCGTAGAGGTATACATTTACAACACAACTTTGTCCACATGTTAGAGCAAACAAGTATCCAAGTAGGGTTTACTTCTTACATCATTTTCACAAAAAACATCTCGCTCTCTAACAAAAGAAAAGGAGGCCAGTTCAAGACGTGTGCAAGACCTCTCTGTCTGTCTGTAAGCCTGAGATACTAGGAAGGTCTAGGGTCAAACCCACCTAGTATTGTGTTACCTAGAGAACATTATGATGGGGTAAATGGGGTTGACTTCCATGTTATTAGTGAATTTATGGTAGATTTGCTCATATTGTTTAGATTCAGAATAATGATGAAAACAAACTATGCCTACGTTACCATTTGTTAGCCAAGTTTGTAAAATGATGAGCAATACATTATGTATGGTCTGCTTAGAAGAACATTGATACCACATTGAAATTCATGCTTTCATAAGTAGGTGCAATAATAAGCCTAGCTGAAGGTGATGCATCCCTCCATGAATCACGGATATACGAGATCCATGTTAAAGTGTACTAGCAGCAGAACATAGTAGATATGAGATCCATGTTAAAGAGTACTAGCAGCAGAATATAGTAGTAGATATGAAGATATGAGATCCATGGTAAAGTGTACTAGCAGCAGAATATAGTAGTAGATATGAGATCCATGTTAAAGAGTACTAGCAGCAGAATATAGTAGTAGATATGAGATCCATGTTAAAGAGTACTAGCAGCAGAATATAGTAGTAGATATGAGATCCATGTTAAAGAGTACTAGCAGCAGAATATAGTAGTAGATATGAGATCCATGTTAAAGTGTACTAGCAGCAGAATATAGTAGTAGATATGAGATCCATGGTAAAGTGTACTAGCAGCAGAATATAGTAGTAGATATGAAGATATGAGATCCATGGTAAAGTGTACTAGCAGCAGAACATAGTAGTAGATATGAAGATATGAGATCCATGGTAAAGTGTACTAGCAGCAGAATATAGTAGCAGATATGAGATCCATGGTAAAGTGTACTAGCAGCAGAATATAGTAGTAGATATGAAGATATGAGATCCATGGTAAAGTGTACTAGCAGCAGAACATAGTAGTAGATATGAGATCCATGTTAAAATGTACTAGCAGCAAAATATAGTAGTAGATATGAGATCCATGGTAAAGTGTACTAGCAGCAGAATATAGTAGTAGATATGCAGTGGCGGTTCTAGCTTGAATGGCTCCCTGGGCGAACCTCCCCTTCAGCGCACATTTGTGTTGATTTGGCACTCGGGCATCAATACATTACCCATCCCCAAACACTGTCAACCAAGAGTCAAGACTAAACCAATTCACCTTGGTGGTGTGCAGACTGGTTTTATACTATTCTTAACGATTTCGCACAAACCAGAAGAAAATTCAACCAATCTGTGAAACTATATATTCACAGTATTATGAATGAATTGTGGTTTATTTAGTAGCATTTCGTAGTGTGACTGATTTGACTAATTGCATTACTACTGTACAAAGTTAGAGGTGCGCTATTTGATAGTTTCCCCAGCTCTCCCTACCTCGGGCTTCCAGTGGGGAAACCTGGGGTCAACCTACCCCCACCCTCCTCCCCATCTCGTACTTCTGAGTGGGAGACCTTCCCAGCCAGTAGCCTGCCTAGCTCACAAACTAGAATCAGGGCGCCCACTCCGACAAGGTTAATCGACCCACAGTCCCTCACGGTGACATTATATCATTGACGTGGCGTGCAAATGAGCGATAGAAATCCGATCACGCAAATGTCACCATTTTTGTGCGGGCGTCCCGTGCGGGCACCCCGGCAAGATACCGCCTATACCTAAATCCACCACTGAAGACATGAGATCCATGTTAACGTTTACTGGCAGCAGAATGTAGTAGAAGATATGAGATCCATGTTATAGAATGTGTGATGCTTCAGAAGAATTAGAGTATAGACCTTATTCACTCAGTCAAGCTCGGGTCAGGTGACAACCTCCCAATCATCAAGTTCCTGAAAGCCTGGACAAACCTTTACAAGCACATAATAGAAGAGATAGGCTATCCTCACTGTTTAAGTGAACCAACCTTCACAAGCCTCAGTCGTTGACAGTGTTCTGTACTCTGCATGTCCAAACTATCAGCTCCTTCAGAACTCCTGTTACGATTTTATTTCATACAAAGTTGAGAGGAGTGATGAGTTTGGATCTAAGCTATGAAGCCATGCACAAGAGCACTGGGGTAAGGGACGGGGGCCAGGGCGGAGTGTCTCGTTTAGGGGCGGGGCTTACGCTGATGGAACTGGGATGGGCTTAACTAAAGCAATGTGTAACAGCGTCTCACCTTTTCACACCCACCAGTAAACTCACAGGACAGTATGAAAGAAAAACATGAGAAAGACAAATAAAGTAACCAAGATAAACAAAGAAAAAAAGGAAAGAAGCAAAAATAAAAACTGATTTTTGAATGAGGAAATAAACACGCAACGTTGACTGTTGTCCTTAGCAACACTAATGTAATGACAAGGCTATCTTGACGATGGACATCACAGAGTAACACTGAGGTCAGACTTTTTCCAGCATTTTGTAACAACCAGCCAAGTAAAAGCCATCTAACAACCTTTAGGCTTCACTTGACAAATTGAGGCATTTTTTTTGTTGTAAAACTAATAAGACTGTTTCATAATTCAGCAGTTACAATAGACTCATAGAACGTTTTTAATAACCGACTTTGTTAACTCCAAATTCATTGACCAGCTGAAAAACTATATAAGCAGCAAAACATGTGGATGATACCAGACCTATAAAAGGCAAATAGAGTGCAGAAGAAAATACAACTCACCTGCTATCAGTGTCCAACCCCACAAAGTCTTTCTTCTCAAAGGGGACACAAAGCAGTGGTATCTTATCCCCAGACTTGTCTGTGGCTCTATCCAGCCTCTTGGACTCCAGCACGATGAATATGGACTCCACAAAGTCCTCCACCCTTTTCTCCACATCGGGACAGTCATCATAGCTAGAGTAGAAGGCCACATCCGTCCTCTGCTGCTCTGCTATCTCCCCCTGCAGCCCGAACACCAGGAGCCGAGAGTCGTACAGCGTGGCTCCGAACACATCCTTCTGGCTGTGGAAACGGTCCGACGTTTGGGGCCACTCTTTAGCTGAACCACAGGTCGTCACGGAGATGAGGCCCACCACCTAGATAGATAGAGATGAAAAGAGATAGATAGACTGATAATACTATTATTTCTGAGGGGAAATGTCATGCACAGGACAAAAAGACACATACTGTACAGCAGTGCTTCTCTATCCTCTCCTTGGGAACTCCCAGACATTTCACAGTTTTGTTGTAGCCCTAAACTAGCACACCTAATTCAAGTAGTCAAGGGCTTGATGATTAATAGACAAGTTGAATCAGGTATGCTAACTCTGGAATACATGGAACGGCTTTGGGCCCAAGGAGAGGTTTGTGAAAGGCTGCTGTAAAGGACACATAAAAAACTAAGCGCACTTCTGAAACCCAAATAAACATTATGAAAAGCAACAAACAGGAAAAATAAAAAGACACAAAGCAACAAACCTTGCGGTGTGTCTGGAAGTCTCCCCACTCGTTGTTCTCGGGGAGGTAGTGGTGGCGGTAACGGATATAGAGGTTCCTCTGGGAGTCCCGGATGGACACCTTTTTTTTTCCAATACCATAAAAAGACAAAACACAGAACAAAATAGGGATCATTTGACAATCAGGATCAAATGGTAAAAAAAAAAAAAGGACAAAAACAACACACTACAAAGTGGACGTGGGTTACATATCTCAATGAATAATAAGACATAGGCCTAGACTGTGTCACAAATGCCACCCTATATCAATCAAATGTATTTATAAAGCCCTTTTTACATCAGCAGATGTCACTAAGTGCTTATACAGAAAGCCAGCCTAAATCCACAAACAGTAAGCAATGCAGATGTAGAAGCAGCATGTACAGTTATGGCCAAAAGTTGAGAATGACACAAATATACATTTTCACAAAGTCTGCTGCCTCAGTTTGTATGATGGAAATTTGCATATACTCCAGAATGTCATAAAGAGTGATCAGAGAAGACAGGAAGCTTCAAAAGGAGGGTGGTGCTTGGAATCACTGTTCTTCGTCTGTCAACCATGGTTACCTGCAAGGAAACACGTGCCGTCATCATTGCTTTGCACAAAAAGGGCTTCAAAGGCAAGGATATTGCTGCCAGTAAGATTGCACCTAAATCAACCATTTATCAAATCATCAAGATCTTCAAGGAGAGCGATTCAATTGTTGTGAAGAAGGCTTTAGGGCGCCCAAGAAAGTCCAGCAAGCAAAAGTCCTAAAGTTGATTCAGCTGCGGTATCGGGGCACCACCAGTACAGAGCTTGCTCAGGAATGGCAGCAGGCAGGTGTGAGTGCATCTGCACGCACAGTGAGGTGAAGACTTTTGGAGGATGGCCTGGTGTCAAGAAGGGCAGCAAAGAAGCCACTTCTCTCCAGGAAAAACATCAGGGACAGACTGATATTCTGCAAAAGGTACAGGGATTGGACTGCTGAGGACTGGGTCTCTGATGAATCCCCTTTCCGATTGTTTGGAGCATCCGTAAAAAAGCTTGTCCAGAGAAGACAAGGTGAGCGCTACCATCAGTCCTGTGTCATGCCAACAGTAAAGCATCCTGAGACCATTCATGTGTGGGGTTGCTTCTCAGCCAAGGGAGTGGGCTCACTCACAATTTTGCCTAAGAACACAGCCGTGAATAAAGAATGGTACCAACACATCCTCCGAGAGCAACTTCTCCCAACCATCCAGGAAAAGTTTGGTGACGAACAATGCCTTTTCCAGCATGATGGAGCACCTTGCCATAAGGCAAACGTGATAACTAAGTGGCTCTGGGAACAAAACATCGATATTTTGGGTCCATGGCCAGGAAACTCCCCAGACCTTAATCTCATTGAGAAGTTGTGGTCAATCCTCAAGAGTGGCGGGTGGACAAACAAAAACCCACAAATTCTGACAAACTCCAAGCATTGATTATGCAAGAATGGGCAGCCATCAGTCAGGATGTGGCCCAGAAGTTAATTGACAGCATGCCAGGGTGGATTGCAGAGGTCTTGAAAAAGAAGGGGCAACACTGCAAATATTGACTTTTTGCAACAACTTCATGTAAGTGTCAATAAAAGCCTGATACTTATGAAATGCTTGTAATTATACTTCAGTATTCCCTAGTAACATCTGACAAAAAATATCTAAAGATACTGAAGCAGCAAACTTTGTGGAAATTAATATTTGTGTCATTCTCAAAACTTTTGGCCACGACTGTAGAAGCAGGACTTCTTAGTGCACTACTTTTGACCAGTGTGGGCCCTGCAAGAGGGTGCCATTTGGGACACACTCATAGCTAGTACACATAGTGAATGCTGACCTGGGCCACAGAGGCAATGCGTTTGTAGATCCTGAAGAACTCATCCTCAGGGACGATGCCCACTGGTTGGACCACCACCAAGACCGTCTGATGGTCCTCAGCACACTGCATGTAATCTGGGATACTCATCTCCTTCTCATGGGCTCTGAGGAGCAGGGGGAAAGGAAGATGGAGAGAACAAAAGGAAGGGGGTAATGTAGAGACCTTGGCGTTGGGGTTTAAGCTGTTGGCTTGACAGTCACTGGACCGGGGTTCAAGTCCCGGTCGGGCTACAATGATTTTATTAATTCCGCAACATCTAACTACATTTCATCCACACATTCCACAGTCAAAGTTTGAAATCACTGCCAGTTGATTCTAAAGCATTCTGACAATAATCAGGTATGTTACTGCTTGGTTGGAGCAAAAGCCTGCACCCACACAATTTCTCAACTCTCAGTATGGTGACCAAACATGTCATCATGCGAGTTATTTTAGGTACTATTTACAAGTATTGACAAGACACGTTAGAATGAATTGCAAACTACATACATCGCGAGCGTGACGTGTTGCCCATTCACAACAACACCGCCCACCCATCCATCCACATTGCGCGAGTTTCAATCTGGAGTATTAAGGATCTACCTAGCTAGCAACAACGATAACACTGTGCAAGCAGCTCTAACCAACCTAGCTACAGTAGCTAGCCTCACGGCTAATATACCTTTGTTACAGTAAAATACATTCAACTTCAAATATATTCAGAAATTGAATTATTTCAGACATCAATGTTTACAGAATGGCTGCCTTACCAAGTTAGTTAGCTTGCTAGCTACACTGACAGTCTCTAGAAAGCTAGCTAACATTAGTATGACACCTGGTTGCTAGACTAGCTGACTCCTCAGCCACAAACAGCATAATTTCTTTACCCAAACATGCCAAGAAGTCACATAATGTATGCGTTTCATTGATGTTACCTGCATATATATTGAAGCAGAAACGTTTAACAGAGCTTCCTGAATGAACTCTTCTTCTCTATCCTCTTCTTATACGGTATATTGGCGATCGCACAATTTAATGTGCATCCTGCCACCTACTGTCCGGGATAGAAACAGGATTCCCCAAAAACTGAGCAAACTACCAAAATACTACAAAACTACCAAATAATAATAAACAAAATCTAACAACATTTCTGTAAAAAAATTAAAAAAAGATCTGATCCCTACACAGGCTCAAGGGGAACCTGGGAAGGCAGGTCTTCCGGCGCCAGTACCACTTGCAAGTCTTCAGATGTCAAATCCTTAAGTCCCACAAACTTTTCTGCCACAGCCACAATAATGTCACATTTCTTAGACTTCTTTGAGACTTGAGCTGTACAGTTTATAACTGTGGCAATGAACGCCACTAAATCAAATTTTTTAACACACAGGGTATATTCTGACTGGCAGCAAACATTTACCACAGACTGTGGTGCATCCACTACCATATCTTCACTGGCGTCAATTGTTTTCTCAATTCCTTTAAATCGCCACCGCAAGGGGGTTAAATTGACCGCTCTAACTTTTGTCACCTCAATCTCCTTCACCCTTACAGGCCACTCTGGGAACCCAGGATCAGGATCCCCACCACATTTGCGACACCGTCGTCCTTTCTACACACAGTTTTTCAGTATACTCTGTCCATCTGCACACACTTGAAACATGGCCAAATCCTTTACAATTCTTACACTGCAGTAGTTTGGGGAGAAAGCTCTTACAGCACCAAGCTTCACATGCGTAGGCATTTTCTCTTTATCTAAAAAGAACAGGACCGACAGACCTTCTTTTTCTCCATTCACCCAGCAGGTTCTCTTCAGGTATTCAACCTGAACATCCGTCGTCACCCCTGAGATGAGTCCTGTGACGGGTGCTCTACTCTGAAATTCAAAACAAAAAACTTTTGTTGTCCGGATTCTTTTGAGGCCCACTGCAATCTTCCTCATCTTCTCCCCTCCAGACCGTTTTCATTATTCTCTATCAGCTACTATGGCAGAATATGAATAGCGTGCATCACTGCCCTCCTATGTCCACTACTGGTACTGTGGGCTCCCATGCTCCTAAATATTTTGCTGTGCAACCTGGAATTTTGATTTGCTAGCACCATTGACAATAAAAAGCATTCACCCGGATATTACATTGAATGGCAAAAATATATTTGCAAAGTTGCTAAATGTATGTTTCGTATACATTGTATCTTCTCACCCATGAAAATGAAATTCAGTAACTCTTGGACCACAATAAAATTATACAAGTGCTTATTTTATGTTAAACGTAAAACCAATGCGTTTCTGTCCTCAGATTTCGTTGCTGTTTTTACAGACTGTTTAAGAGGAAGGCGGGTTTACAAATGCCAAAACCCGCCTCCTATTGGTCCGATTTTTGCAACTAATTTAACAATCACATCACGTTTTATGTTGTATTACTATTGTGATTGGTCTCTGAACTCATACACGACCATTTTGAAATATATAAAATCCTTGTGTATTCTTCATTGTATAAAACCCAGATGAAGGTTAACAGCTGAAATGCTTTTTTACTATTAAAGTAAAATTAACTATCCAGTGTTTCTGGATTTCAATGAAATATGACCTGTAGTTAATTACCATGTAAGGGAATAGTTTTCCTTCCCAAAAAGTCTAATGAACTATGTTATAAAGCAGCTTTTCTGTGTTTAAATTGTGTAGGCATACAAACCCCATTAACGGAATGGTGTGGGTGTATACCAGTCATTAAAATTATTAATGCAAGTAGACCACCAATGAGACAACATGACATCATGTTGGGGCTCCCGAGTTGCACAGAGGTCTAAGGCTCAGTGCTAGAGGCATCACTACAGACCCTAGTTTGATCCTGGGCTGTATCACAACCGGCTGTATTGAGAGTCCCAATACAGCCAAAGTCATCTGGGTTAGGGTTTTGCCGGGTTAGGCCGCCATTGTAAACAAGAATTTGTTCTTAACTGACTTGCCTAGTTAAATAAAATTGTAAAAATCGATATGAGGAAAAAGTTAGCATTTTTTAAACAGTCTGTTTGAGATACAAGTTTGAGGTGTTTTTACTCCAATTTATGCTTCGCCACAAATACACTGAACAAAAATATAAACGCGACATGCAACAATTTCAAAGATATTACTGAGTTACAGTTCATATGAGAAAATCAGTCAATTGAAATGAATTCATTAGGTCCTAATCTATGGATTTCACATGACTGGGAATATAGATATGCATCTGTTGGTCAAAGATTCCTTTAGAAAAAGGTGGGGACCTGGCTCAGAAAACCAGTCAGGATCTGGTGTGACCACCATTTGCCTCATGAAGCACGACACATCTCCTTCGCATTGAGTTGATCAGGCTGTTGATTAAGGCCTTTGGAATGTTGTCCCACTCCTTCAATGGCTGTGCACACATCTCCTTCGCATAGAGTTGACCAGGCTGTTGATTTATTCTCCCTAGTACAAGGTGCACCTGTGTAATGATCATACTGTTTAATCAGCTTCTAGATCTGCCACACTTGTCAGGTGGATGGATTATCTTGGCAAACAAACAAAACAAATGCTCACTATCAGGGATGTAAACAACATTAGAGAGAAATAAGCTTTTTGTGCATATCGGACATTTCTGGGATATTTTATTTCATCTCATGAAACATTGGACTAACACTTTACATGTTGTGTTTATATTTTTGTTCAGTGTACAACAGCAAGACAAAAACATTATTTGGATACCCAAAGTTAACCCAAATTTAACAGAATATAAACGTTTAAAAGTAGTGAGATTTTCACTGGACAGTTACTTTAAGAAAACCTGATACTAGGATGTGTGATGAGTGTATATTATATTATGTGAACTGTATCATTTAGACAGGGAGAGTTTGATTGATAGGTTCAGGAGGTTGGATGGGGGTTAGTGAGGTATGTAGGACTTTATTTTATGTTATTAGAAATACAGGACTAGCTATTAGAGTAACCGGCCTCACACTCCAGTACAGTAGGTGACGGTGTATGCACATTTTAATTTTGGTTGCGATCTGCCAAACAAATTTAAAGAAGTTGCAGCAGTAGCGTTCTAGCCTTCATGCAAGGCTGTAAGTGCTAAAATGAAGCTATACTTTTTGTAGACCAGTAGTTATAGAAGTGAAATAAAATGAGAAAAGCAAGCTATACCTAGCTAAGTAAGATGTAGTTACCATACCACTCCTGATAGCCAGCCAGCAAAGATCTAGCTCTCCTGTTAGCAAGCCAGCTTACGTTAGCTAGCAAGCTTTACTCCATGCAGCTGCAGACATAGCCGCGGGATGAAGGGGTGCTGAGGTTGCTGTAGCACCCGGTGAAAAATTTGAATTCTCTACAACAACAAAAAATCTATTAACACCCCAAATATCTTCCAGTGGCTATGGCTGCAGATTAATTATTTTGTGGCGTTGCAATGAAGCCAGATAAGTACATATTTTGGTTAAGGTATAGCAACCAAGGGTATTTAAACTGAATATGTTTAACATGGAAGTTTTTATGATGGCTTCACTGGCAAATGTATATTTTGGACAGTGTAATTTAACAACTGCCTCAAAGGCCAGACAGGTAACTTAGGCTTCCACTGCAGCCTCTTGCTACTCCCATCCCAGGCAGGTCAGTCTAAATAGCAGCTCGGTCTAAATAGCAGCTCGGTCTAAATAGCTGTATCACAGGAAGACGTAGTTCTGAATCGCAGCCAGAATTACAGTCTTCTTTAGCTCAGTTGGTAGAGCATGTAACTTGCAATGCCAGGATAGTGGGTTTGATTCCCAGGACCACACATATGTAAAAAATGTGTGTATGCATGTCACTTTGGTATATGCCAACTAAAGCTCCTCCCTGGGAGGTCAGTCTGAACAACAGCCTCCCGGAAAGGTAGGAATCCTGAAAGGAGCCTCCAAGGCTAGTTAATGGGTCTTGCTCCTTCCAGGCAGGCCAGTTTAAATAGTTGCTCACCCAGGGGTGTGTTCAGTACGACAGAACTGTGTTCAGCATTTAGATAAACGGAAACGGTGCTGTACTGAATGACCAGTTAAATAATAGCCTGATTATGGTGGCCCAGGCGGCGTTTGTGTGTATGTTGTACTGACAAGTTTTGCAATGTCAAATGGTCACACCTATATTGATCAGGCCACACCTCGCCACATCCACCAAACTGGAGAAAACGTATCTCAACGGCTGGGGCGTATTCATTCTGCAGATTCTGATGCAAAACGTTTAATAAACGAAACGAAACTGGGAGGGATTTTGCTATGTTTGCTTCTGTTTTGGTTCGTAAATCGTCAATGATTTCTGTAATGAACTTACCCCTATTTAAGAACAGTGCTCACCGTTTTGGGGAAACGTGTCGTTCCGTAAAAACCGCCACGCAACGCAGTACACAATGAACTGAACGCACCCTTGCACACAACATATGGGGTGTATTCATTAGTTGGACACTGTTGCAAAATGATTTGCACTGTAGCAAAACGTTTAGCAAAGGCAAACATTTAGCAACAAAATCTAGATTCATTTGGGCAAATTAAGGTAGATCCCTCCCCGTTTGGTTCTGTTTCCTTCCGTTTGGTTAAGTTTAGTTCTCTCTGCTTTAAATTATTATACTCAAAAACCAAAGGGGAAAATAAGAACATGGCCATGGGCTTCACCAAGCAACTCACCACAACACGATGGACTTGAAGCAGAGCAAGAAGGGACATTGATGGGGTCCTGTTGACCGAGTCTGATGGATGAGGCCATAGGGTGCCTGTCCAAGTACAACTACCTGAAAACATTCTGTCTCCGGCTACGCTTAAAATCTGCCAAAGAAGTCATGCTTCAGGCTGTGTCAGAGGTCATAAGAGGTAAACTAATACAATAGCTACAAGATCAATTTACAGTATTTCAAATGAGTATCAAATAAGCCCGTTGAACTGTCTTTAGACATACAGTTGTATTTTTAGTTTAAGAGGAAGATATTGGCCAAAAACATGGATAGGCCATTTCGGATGCCAATCATCCAGTTCAGTGTTTGTGTTTTTTGGCTTTGTGAAGTCTGACTGTCCTGTGCTGATCTAGGATCAGGTCCTCCCATATAGTCCATATAATCTTATTCATATGATCTAAAAGGCCGGACTGATCCTATATCAGCACTCCTTTTCTCAGGAAGGTTCTGGCTGGGAGACAGCTGGAGCTCAGAATAGGGAATCACGGCTAATCCGGGAACTTCAACGGAATTCCTGGAAATGGGGTACGTTTTTGCCGATCGTTATTGAAAACTGTTCAAATGAGCCTGAATTCCAACAATAGCATCACACACATTGGTGGGGGGGAATCTTATTACTGAATTATAACTCCCATATAAATGTTGCGACATATGTTTTCATGTTAAAGTCAGTAGTCACTATTAACATTTCCTGCACATAAAATGACTTTCTATGGGGTACGCAATAAGTTGATAATGGCCTGGGTAAGATGATTGAGAGAAGGGAGACCCAGTGATGTGGCTCGTTGTTCTTTCTCCCCAGCAGGTGAAGCAGCGGTGTCGAGAGCAGTGGGAGAAGCAGCAGAGAAGCAGCAGCGTTGGGAGCAGGACCGATCAGCCTGGACATGAAGAAACTGAGGCTGCACAATCATGTTAAAGCATTCCAACATTATATCGTCAGTTGCCGAATGTGGTGGTTGTAAAGTTTGTTCCATACTTAGCAAAATGGTGTGCGGGATGTTGAGTGTTACAATCTTGGGGCTTTTCTATGTTTATAGGTATTTCCTAATATTCTTTAAAATACTTTAAAAAAACTAAAATCATCTTTGCCTGCATGTTTCTCTGTACTCAGGGAAGATGCGTATCCCAAAATGGTACATCATAGACAAGGTTGTACAAAAGGTGGACAAATACGACATGACATTACAGTTATACACTAAGTTGATTTAAAGCTACAATATGTAACTTTTTGGGTAACCTAAATGTGTGTTTATACATCTGTCATTCTCATTGAAAGCAAGTCTAAGAAGCAGTAGATCTGTTCTATGTAAGCTATTTCTATCGGTCCCTTAAGTTTAGTTTGTGTGTCTTTTAGTTTGTTGTGTACACCAGCTGAAAATACAATATTTTTGGTTATAAAAAATATATTACACAGCGGTTTAGATGGTACAATTATTCGCAACACAATGACTGCCTGTTTTCTCACAACTGAAATGAGGCGAACTATTTGAATTTTAGCAACCAGGAAATTGAGAGATTTCTGCATATTCTGAAATGAGATAAGTGCCTCCCACGGGAAGAGTTCAGTCTAGTGGACTGAAATAGGTGCCAATACTCATTTTGGATGCCTTTACCGTTTATATTTAGGTGCAGGAGCTCCACAACACTTTGAGCTAATATTCTATGAGGTGGAGGAGCTCAAGCAGAAGAATTGAGGTGCCAGTGCTCAGCTCCGATGATCTCCTGCCTAAGTCAGGCACTGGTTCAGTCAGGGTTAATAACAGAATAAATAAACCAGCAAAACTGAAAAACAGCCACAACAAGCTGTTGTTCTTAAGGATCAAACTGTTTCCTTCCTAAGGCAATTATTGACCCCCCAGTACCGTACCCAACAGAAGAGGAAAGCACAGGAGGTTCAGGAGGAGCTGCTATGTCCTTGTTTTTTAACTGCTGTGAATTGACATGATGGGATCATCCCTGTTCACCCAACCTCTCCTTGTAACGTGTCTGTTGTCCACTAGGAGGCAGACTGCAGGATCCTGGGAGTCCTGCTGGAGGGTCAGCAGGAGGACTGGCGACTGGAGAGTGCACGTCTGGAGGGAATTGAAGCACATCAAAGAGCAACTATAGCTGGAAAAGGAAGCAGAGTTTGTCGTCCTGTACATGTCGGTATTACCGCTATTATATCATGACTCCACTGCTAGCTTAGATCTGACTAGGGTGTGGAGACATGCATTTGTGTTGCAAAGTTAATTGACTGTTCTGTGAGTCATGTTTTGTCTTTTCCTGTCAGGGAGGAGGTCCAGCATTTGCGAAAAGCGGGTGGGAGAGGAGAAAGAGGCTTATGCAGGAGGTGAGTGGACCTGAGAAGACGGAAGGGCATGGACAACACACCAAGGAGTGCCTATCTTAGGTCCTTGTAGAGGCCAAAGACTAGAGAACCTGAGCATCTCTCTCCTTTACTCCGGAAGGTTTTGACAAGGAGATGGCAGCAGCTGGAGCTCAAGGTGCAAGAGAATCTTTAGGATCAGGAAGCGTCCCATAGGAAGCGCGAGCAGCTGATCCAGGAGCTGGAGCGGCAGACCAGACACCAGGACAGGGAGGACACAGGGCCACAGGACAGTTCTGATGCAGGAGAACAACACACAGGTGAGCCGGGGCCTTCAAACTCCAAATCTGAAAGGCTGCGAACAACCTGTGTTGACCTAGGTCAGATGATAGGTTGGTTAGATGACTGAGTGGAGGCAGGCCCACTGATGTGGCTTATTGTACCCTCTCTGCAGGTGTAGGAGGAGGGGGGGAGGCCCTGAGGCTGCAGGAGGAGGAGCAGGCCCTGAGGCTGCAAGAGGATGAGCAGGCCCTGAGGCTTCAGGAGGAGGAGCGGAGGATTTCCCAGCAGGGCTACCAGGAAAAGGTACTGAACCAGGATGTTTGTTCTTAATTGCAAAAGCACTTGATTAGTTGTGTCCCATGTTCATACTCGTCTTCCTCTCATAGATTCAACGCAGACCCCGTTCAGACCCCGTTCAGACCCCGTTCAGACCCCGTTCAGCCTGGACATAAAGAAGTTGTGAGGCCAAAAAGATGCGGCACAATCATATGTTGTTAAGTTTGTTACATATTTAGCAAAATGGTGAAAGGGATAGTTTTGCAATTCAAAGAATCATAAAAAATCTACAAACATAAACAAGACCTAAGATTGTGAGTTTTTGTTATGTAATTAAAACAAATCATATTTTCTTTGCCTGCCCGTTTCTCTGCGCTCATGGAAGAAACGCACAGTCACACAATAATATAACGAACAATTTATCATTAACAGACAGAATAAATAGATTAATTTCCTTAGATGGATATCTGCTTTTTTATCAACCTATTAAACATATGTGAAGCATATACAATCCTTTAGAGCCAATCTGTAAGATTTCCCCTTTGATTTGGAAGAGTTTTTGATCTAAAAACCTTGATGAGATTCGTACTAAAGACACATACTCCATTGTTTGTTTTTGTTCTCATACAACAGGGCTGTCAAATTCATTTCATTCCTAGTGTCTACGTGTTTATGATTTTTCCTTTCAGCTAAGACAACCAGGTGAGTGGACTTCTTTACTAATTAGTGACCTTAATTCATCAATCAAGTACAAGGGAGGAGTGAAAACCCGCCGATACTTGACCCTGCATGGAATGAGTTTGATACGTATCGTACAACAAATGTTTGTAATTCTTTGGGCCTACTTGAAACCAATACACATTTCTATGAAGTGCTTGTGTGAACAGAATTGCACAGCAGTGAAATGCATTAAATGCATGTCTTGATGGAGGTACATTTCACTCTGTCTCTAAATAAGTTGTTCTTTATCAACTTATACCTGGTCATAACACATCTTAATTTACTTGATCTACCAACTGGCAACCAATATTTATGATGAATACATAAATATAAAATAAATGAACACTTTCACAAACATGGTTAATCTTGGATTTTATAACTGTTGTTATTTCACCACCAGATGGATGGATATACAGTTGAAGTCAGAAGTTAACATACACTTAGGTTGGAGTCATTTAAAACTCGTTTTTAAACCACTCCACAAATATCTTGTTAACAAACTATAGTTTTGGCAAGTTGGTTAGGACATCTACTTTGTGCATGACACAAGTCATTTTTCCAACAATTGTTTACAGACAGATTATTTCACTTATAATTCAGTGTATCACAATTCCAGTGGGTCAGAAGTTTACATACACTAAGTTGACTATGCCTTTAAACAGTTTGGGAAATTCCAGAAAATTATGTCATGGCTTTAGAAGCTTCTGATAGGCTAATTGACATCATTCATGTCAGTTGGAGGTGTACCTGTGGATGTATTTCAAGGCCTACCTTCAAACGCAGTGCCTCTTTGCTTGACATCATGGGAAAATCTAAATAAATCAGCAAAGACCTCAGAAAATTAATTATAGACCTACACAAGTCTGGTTCATCCTTGGGAGTAATTTACAAACACCTGAAGGTACCACGTTCATCTGTACAAACAATAGTACGCAAGTATAAACACCATGGGACCATGCAGCCGTCTTACCGCTCAGGAAGGAGACACATTCTGTCTCCTAGAGATGAACGTACTTTGGTGCGAAAAGTGCAAATCAATCCCAGAACAACAACAAAGGACCTTGTGAAGATGCTGGAGGAAACAGGTACAAAAGTATCTATATCCACAGTAATACAAGTCCTAAATCGACATAACCTGAAAGGCCGCTCAGCAAGGAAGAAGCCACTGCTCCAAAACCGCAATAAAAAAAGCCAGACTACGGTTTGCAACTGCACATGGGGACAAAGATCGTACTTTTTGGAGAAATGTCCTCTGGTCTGATGAAACAAAAATAGAACTGTTTGGCCATAATGACCATCGTTGTATTTGGAGGAAAAAAGGGGAGGCTTGCAAGCCGAAGAACACCATCCCAACCGTGAAGCACAGGGGTGGCAGCATCATGTTGTGGGGGTGCTTTGCTGCAGGAGGGACTGGTGCACTTCACAAAATAGCATCATGAGGCCTAAAATCCTGACTCAGTTACACCAGCTCTGTCAGGAGGAATGGGCCAAAATTCACCCAACTTATTGTGGGAAGCTTGTGGAAGGCTACCCGACACGTTTGACCCAAGTTAAACAATTTAAAGGCAATGCTACAAAATACTAATTGAGTGTATGTAAACTTCTGACCCACTGGGAATGTGATGAAAGAAATAAAAGCTTAAACAAATCATTCTCTCCACTATTATTCTGACATTCCAAATTCTTAAAATAAAGTGGTGATCCTAACTGACCTAAGACAGGGCATTTTTACTAGGATTAAATGTCAGGAATTGTGAAAAACTGAGTTTAAATGTATTTGGCTAAGGTGTATGTAAACTTCAGACTTCAACTGTACGTGCAGCATCAGATAAGGTTTACAGCCGGTTCCCATTCAGATTCATGCTGTATACACAGTCACGGCTCAGTTCTCATCAACATAGAGGACAATTCGAACAGGAAACTTAGAGTGGGTGTTTTAACTTCCTGTGCCCGACCATGTGTCAATATCAGGACTTGTACATTGAACGATTACAAGCAGCCAGCAGTATAATGACGTTCTTACATCCTTTATTCTCAAGTCACACCCGGGATCACAACACGTGAGAAAATAAACTGATTGTGTGAGCAAATTCAGTGGTTTCCTGCTCTTCCCCCGTGAGATGTGCACTACATTATCATAAGTATGTGGACACCTGCTCATCAAACATCTAATTCCAAAATCATGGACGTTAATATGGAGTTGGTCCTCCTTTTTCTGCTATAACAGCCTCCACTCTTCTGGGAAGGCTTTCCACTAGATATTGGAACATTGCTGCGGGGATTAGTGAGGTCGGGCACTGATGTTGGGCGATTAGGCCTGACTCGCAGTCGGCGTTCCATTTCACCCCAAAGGTGTTCGAAAGGGTTGAGGTCTGAGTTCTGTGCACCCCAGTCAAGTTCTTCCACACCGATCTCAACAAAACGTTTCTGTATTGACCTCACTTTGTGCACGAAGGCATTGTCATGCTGAAACAAGAAAGGGTCTTCCCCAAACTGTTGCCACAAAGTTGTAAGCACAGAATAGTCTAGAATTTCATTGTATGCTGTAGCATTAAGATTTCCCTTCACTAGAACTAAGGGGCCTAGCCCGAACCATGAAAAACAGCCCCAGACCAATATTCCTCCTCCACCAAACTTTACAGTTAGCACTATGCATTGGGGCAAGTAGCGAACTCCGGGCATCCGCCAAACCCAGATTTGTCCGTTGGACTGGCAGATGGTGAAGCGTGATCCATCCTTTCAGAGACGTGTTTCCAAGCACGGCGAGCTTTACACCACTCCAGCCGACGCTTGGCTGGTGATCTTAGACTTGTGTGCAGCTGCTCGGCCATGGAAACCCATTTCATGAAGCTCCTGACGAACAGTTATTGTGCTGATGTTGCTTCCTGGGGCAGTTAGGAACTCAGTAGTGAGTGTTGCAACCGAGGACAGACGATTTTTACACACTATGCGCTTCAGCATTCGGCCGTCCCGTTCTGTCAGCTTGTTTGGCCTACCACTTCGCGGCTGAGCCGTTAGACATTTCCACTTCACGATTACAGCATTTACAGTTGACCAGGGCAGCTCTAGCAGGGCAAAAATTATACGAACTGACTTGTTGGAAAGGTGGCATCCTATGACGGTGCCACGTTGAAAGTCACTGAGCTATTCAATAAGGCCATTCTACTGCCAATGTTTGTCTATGGAGATTGCATGGCTGTGTGCTCGATTTTATACACCTGTCAGCAACGTGTTGCTGAAATACCCAAATCAACTAATTTGAAGGGGTGTAAGTTTGAAGGGGCACAGGGCCCTGTAACATTCCTCAATGAGATGAAGTGAACCGCAAATGGAAAGGCTGCCCTAATCAAGATATCGGAGAGCCGTAAGAAAAATACCACTGAATCAATATAGTATCTGATGAATATACTGTATGTTTATTATATGTACTGTGTCCTTTTTACAATAATATGTTTTTCCTTCTCTCTGTTTTGACAGCTTTGCAATCGTATTTGTAATACTATTTATTGTACAATGAAGAATATGTTCATAACACACTCAAGACCAAATTAATCAACTACATTTTTTAAAGTGACAACTGAGTCCTTGATTCACATTTTAAAACACAAATAGACCTATTAGCCATAATTCCTTTTTATTTGAACCAAAATACTTATTTGACCCTTTTTCACAATCTTCTTGGAAGACAACAGCATCCCATTCCCTATATTTTTTTATTTATTTTGTTTGGCCAAAGGGGCTTTGGTCCAAAAGCAAAGCAGTAGTTCGAAGAGAGAGACATGGAATGTTGAACATATAGTTGATAGAGAATAGCTACACATCATTGACCAATAACACATCAACCACCATCAAATGACAAACATTGTCTGTGAAGGCTGCCATTACAGAATAGAGGTCCCACACCTACATACCAATATATACTATGTGTGTGGTGGTGCATTGCCAAACTTCATCTGAGATAGATGAAAATCAAGGTTCCTATGTGTGGAACCAGGGGTTATAATGATAGGTATGCTCAAGCAGAGATTACATTGGGGGCAATATATTCTTTTTTAAACGAGGATGACATACTGGGGAAAAGATGTGGGACTCTACACATGAAACGGCACATTCGTTTTTTACAACATCCCATGGAAGAGAAACAAGTTGGAAGAGAGAGAAGTAGTAGACACTTGAATCACTAAAAGTGAGGCCTTCAACTTTCCCCATGTGGTGAGTTAGTTTTATCAAAGGATGAGATTGTGTCAGTTCAATCTGAAACACTTTCTTCATCCACTCAGGAGCCAAACGTCAGTAAAATAGTGGGAATTTGAGGCAGAGTTTAATGTGCATAGTTGTCTTTACTACATCTTCAAGCTGGTTCGAGATTGAATTACACATTACCAGAGATAGATCAGTAACAAATCCTAAACAGTCATTGGGGCTTATAAATTCCGGGGATTATAATACTCAAACTCAGTTCTCTTACAGTAAGAATGTACAGCTGTAGTACCAGTAACAGTGTTATGTATTTTTGCGACAATGTCCTATACATATGTCTATTTTATGTCTATGTAAGACCAATGATTAACAATTAGGTAATTCCCAGCAAATGCAAGTGGTCTCTTAAAAAAACACAGCAGTCTTTGGAATGCAGGAACAGAGTAAAGTAAGTCTATTTTGAGGTCAAAAGTGACTGTATCCAGCTGTAAAGCACATTCTCACAGATATTTTTTGGCACCAAGTTTAACACTATGAAATGCTGTCTGTCTGTTTTTACCATATTCTGTAACTCTTCACAGTGGACTCACCTTTCCAGCATGGACCTTTGACACCATTAGCATGCTAAGCATTTAAATGTTTTGGACCAAAGTAGAATCCATTTCACTTATTCTGTCTCTACCACAATTCACATTTCTTTAAGGTTCTGTGATTGTTGGCTTCTACATTCTCCATGCTACGTTCTCCTATCCATGTTGATGTCTACAGTACACTCAAGTACATTTTGAAAATGACTTTGTCAAAATGAACAACATGGAAGTCAAGTGGGACAGGTAAGGAAAAGACAAAAACCGTTAAATCTAAGTAATGGTAACCAAGTATTCTGTTTGTTTGGCCTGGGTCTGAAATGGCCCCTATTCCCTACATAGGCTGTGATTAGACAGACAGCCCAATTCTGATATATATATTTTCAGATCAACTCTGAAAATGATCTGCGTGGAAAGATCTGGTGTAATTGGTCAAAAATAGAATGAGTGAAAAAATATATCAGAATTGGGCTGCCTATGTAAACGCAGCCATAGTACACTACATTTGACCAGCTCAATATAGGGAATAAAAGGGTAATTTCAGGCCAAGATCGATTCCTGGTGAGTGTTAGCCTCTTGATTAGTGGACCTACATTGGTAACATGTGGTGGCAGCCCAGATTATTTGACCTAATTACCACACATCTAGATTAGGCAGCTCCATTGATCCCACAGACCAGACTCAGACTGATTAGTGACATGAACACATCGGACCAGGCAGGCCTGGGTTCAAATACTATACCAAATACAAATATTTAAGCATTTGCTTTTGTCTGCATGGAGTGACAGGTGGGTGGGGTTTGCCCTTTTTTGAAATTTCTATTGGTTAAATTGCTACAGGAAAGCTTAAATAAAAGTACCACTTAAGCATTTAAAATGATTTGAAAGTATTTGAACCAAGATCCTGACCAGAAAGGACCACAAAGGGAAACAGTGCCCGAAAGAAACGGAGAGAACATAATAAGTGCCGTATAAAACATACAATAATATCAACAGTGGTTAGGTAAGAGTCCAGCGGGGTGGGGTGGGAAGGGGTGCGTGTGCCTTTTGATTGGTTGGTTGTATTTGGCATTCATTATGGCATTGAGAAAGAGGGCGGGCACCGCCAGTGGGGCAGAGGGGTAGTCAACGGGCCTCCCTAGGGGGGGTGTGGTGGGGGGCAACGACACACGACTCTTCCTCATCACGCCATCTTCAGAAACTGTTCCACTTTGTCCTCCTCCACTGCATCCGAAAACATCTCATAGTTCTGGAGGAAAGAGACAAAACAGAGTATAAGGTATTATTTTTTTATTTTACCTTTATTTAACTAGGCAAGTCAGTTAAGAACAAATTCTTATTTTCAATGACGGCCTAGAAACAGTGGGTTAACTTAACTGTCTTGTTCAGGGGCAGAAAGACAGATTATTACCTTGTCAGCTCAGGGATTCGATCTTGCAACCTTTCGGTTACAAGTCCAACGCTCTAACCACTAGGCTACCTGCCACCCCAAAACATGCTTATGCCATCTGAGTAAACAGTTAACCACCTTTTCATCTATACTTAGTATCCTCATACCGTTAGATAAGCACTCAACACACACACAACCACAACGCTGTCAGATCTCACAAATATTCATTCTCCCTTCCTTACCCCACAGTACTGGTCCTCATTGAAGAACTGTGGCGGGACAGCCGTGGGGTTCCCTGCCTTGCTTCTCATCTCGTCCCTGACCTCCCCGCCCACTGAGATGTCAATCAGCTCGTACTGGATGCTCTTACTCTCCAGTATCCTCATCACCTCCGCCTGCTGAGACTTCACCTGGAGGGGGAGAGGAAAGGGTCAGTTCAGGATCAGGGATCCATTACCCTTTTCACATAGTGTAAAAAGGGTGCAAGCTTTACTTGTAGTACCAGGCACCATACAGTCAGAGATCTGCTTTGTTAAGGTCTGCTGTTAAGAAGGGAGAAAGATGGGTAGCATTCTATTATCTTCTATTTTCCTGACAGAGAGACAGAAAACTGCTAAGTAGATCTAAGTAGTCTGCTTTGTCTTTAAAAGCTAAAGGGTTCATCTAATGTGTGGCTGATGATTAATTGTGCAACGCTATCTTGTTGGGCCGGATTGAGGAAGTTGGGGGTTGGGGGGTGTTTGCTATGTGTAACCACGTCTACTTCACCCACCAACTGGATGCAGCCTGGCATTCAATGGGCAAGGCAGGAAGTCACACCACGCACTACTGAAAGCCGATTAAAATTACCATTAGAAAACAAGAGGAAAGCTAGGGCCAAACCGAATCCCTTACTTCTTTGTAGAGGAGGTGAAATTACATAATTTATGGCTAAACATTTTCAAGGTCTTCGATTAAAAAAGATCGTGAATCATATGACCCGATGGTTATAGGATATGGATAAATGGGCAGTGCAATGCAGAGGCCACTGAAAAACAAATTCCCCTGTAATTGACACCAGATGTTTAACCGCGATGTTTTGCATAAATTGATACAGCGTGTCCACGCTTGAGCGAATGAAAACTCTTGGGAAGTACGCTGCAACATTTGTATCAATTTGAGAAATTCCACTAAAAGCGAAACCCTGTCTGTTTATAATGCTTCTAGACTGCACAAATAGTTCACATCCACCGTGCATGCAGGTATACGGTAGCCATTGCTGACAAGTATGCTAACCTAGTTCCACTTGTCTAGACATGCATCGATTATATCAGGTGCAATTGACAAGTCCTCATTATTCGAATAGGTTCGTGAGATCTACCGCCAAACGCAGACAGAGGAAATAAAGCAGAACAATATGACTTCCGTCCCCATTTTCGGGGTGAGTTTGCATTTCCTGGTGTGTTTTGTTCATCTCTAAAGTCGTTCTTCAAAAACGTTGCGATTGTATAGTGGACTGAATTATAAATTATGCCACACATGAAAACAATTACATTCTTGATCTAAAACATGAAAAATTCGCTTTGTATATATGCTGATCAGATCCTGGGATGGATCGTTGACAGGGCGTTGGGTGTGTCTTTCAGACTGGTCCATAAAGGGTCAGTTAGAAATGTATCCACCTGCAAGAATACAATATATCAATGAATCTCCGTTTCATCTCACCTCTCTGGATGCAGTAACGGTGGTATAATATAATTTGACGCCCATGATTGCAATTCTCGATATCCCTTTGTGTTATCACACGAACCGCGAAAAGCTCTCCTACCGAAGACTACGATCAATCGACTCCTGCCACTGAAAACCCTATTTTTTGCTGTGTGGTTTAAAGGGCCAGTGCAACTCTTTAGTCCTGTGTGTAGATTGATGTTCTACTAGTACGCTATTTTATGGGACTGTGACATGTAAATCTAGCCTGTTATTGGCATATAATCCAGTGTGTAATAAAGTTTACCAGCCTGGAATAAAATGATTACCCATATCTAATTCTAAAGGGTATTCCACCCTTTTGTTTGAGTCTGTATGAACATGAAGGGCAGTGGTGTAAAGTACTTAAGTAAAAATACTTTAAAGTACTACTTAAGTAGTTTTATGGGGTATCTGTACTTTACTTTACTATTTATATTTTGACAACTTATACTCCACTACATTCCTAAAGAAAATGATGTACTTTTTACTCCATACATTTTCCCATACACCCAAAAGTACTAGTTACATTTTGAATGCTTAGCAGGACAGGAAAATAGAGTAATCCACGCACTCGTTTGTGAAGGATGTCTGAGTGTTGAAGTGTGCCCCTGGCTATCCATAAATGTAAAACATCTTGAAAATTGTGCCGTCTGGTTTGCTTAATTAAAGGAATTTAAAATGATTTATACTTTTACTTTTGATACTAAGTATATTTTAGCGATTACATTTACTTTTGATACTTAAGTACATTTAAAACCAAATACTTTTAGATTTTTACTCAAGTAGTATTTTACTGGGTGATTTTCACTTGAGTCATTTTACTTTTACTCAAGTATGACTATTGGGTACCTTTTCCACCATTGATGAAGGGGTTGAACAGTCCAGGCTATTACTAAATGTTATTTTACATTAGCTGTTAATGAACAACAAAAAATCACATCATTCTAGTACAAATTAGATGGATTTCACTTCTGTTGGTCAACAACAAACTGAGCCAATGTGCCTTGATTATAAATCCTCCTCGTAGTCCCTGTTCCACTGACTGTCACTAAGAATAAAAAGTCCAACCTCACCTAGGCTATTTCAAGGCAATCATTTTGTTATTGTGATAAACACTGTCCAAGTAAATTGGGTAAACTCGGGTGCAATAATGGAATATGATAAGACCTCCCATTGGGACTGAAAGCAAATAACAGATCTTTGTAAATCTGAATCAAGACTACTATGGTCTCTGTGTAACTGATGTAATTTTGAGCAGTAGGGTAATGAAACTAGTTGAGCTTGGCATGGTGATGTAGACATTGATCACTGGCAGGGCAGTGAACCAGGCAGCAGGGGTAATGTGGACAGAGTCCAAGCGTAGGGTTAGCTCCAGCTTTGTCTGCTGATTCAGGTTTTTCCTACATGGGATAAAGAGGAGCTGAGCTGGGTGGCTTGGCAGGCAGCAGTAGCTAAATGCACTGAACAAACCAGGAAGAGGGCCAAGACTGGAATCAGACCCCCAAACTGTGTCCTGGCAAGCCTGGTCAATCAGCATAATTCGACAACCATTTATTGACCATCAGGATGGGACTGCTTGTGATCGTTGAAGGGAAGCTTTGTGATCTCAAAGTCAAAGAATATGGAGAGATGAAACTGTGCTCAGACAAACAGATCTCATTCTGGACAGAGAGGCTGACACAAGTAAAACAGATACTAAGCCTAAAATGCTGGTGTCAAGATTATATTTGCGCACTAACGCCCTTTGGTAAGTTCTGAAATGGGATTGTTAGCCTATCACACTGTGGATCAGTTACAGTCATTAATGAAGAGCACAAGCAGAGGACAAATACAATGATAATTTCAGCACTGTGATGGGGCATAGAACAGTAGTAGAATGTAATGTGTCAATGTTACATTGATCAAACCAAATCATAGGGTTACTAAAATAGGCTCCAAAATGTTGCATTATTTCTAGGGATATAACGGGAACACTATACAATATGGAGACAATGGATGGATATTTGAACTATTCACATGGATTCGTGGCATACCAATACATATCATTTGTGTTTCAGATCAAACGCTTTGCCTCTTCATGTGGATGCAGCAGTCGCCTATAGTTCAACACTGCCCTCTGCTGATCTGCGTGAAATGCCTGGAGACAGAAATGACAGCAATATAATGGTTACATCCTTCCTTGCAATTTCATTGGGGGGAGGTGAGTTTGAGGTTGCAGTAATAACGAAAGGAAAAGGGTGTGGGCTTCAAGTCTTTTTTTATTACGGTTCTACAAATGCCATGAAGTTAACAAAGTATTGGAATGTGAAATCCCTGCAAATTGTTAGGATTTCTGACTTGTCTTAGTGAGACTGCATTGTTGTAAATGTTTTTTTTTTTTTTCATCAGTCGGGGGGGGGGAACTATACCTGGAGCAGTGGCGACCCGTCATGTTCTCTAGTTGTTTTGTGCTCCACGTGTTTAGCTAAAATAAATCAATAAATATATGCCCATCTTAATCTTGGGCAATAAAAATAAAAGATTATGTTGGGCAAAAGAACACAGACACTGGACAGAGGAACTCTGCCTAGAAGGCGAGCAGCCTGGAGTCACCTCTTCACTGTTGACGTTGAGACTGGTGTTTTGTGGGTACTATTTAATGAAGCTGCCAGTTGAGGACTTGTGAGGCGTCTGTTTCTCAAACTAGACACTAATGTACTTGTCCTCTTGCTCAGTTGTGCCTCCCACTCCTCTTTCTATTCTGCTTAGAGGAAGTTTGAGCTGTTCTGTGAAGGGAGTAATACACAGCGTTGTACGAGATCTTCAGTCCATATTATGGTAAGTACAGCTCAAATAAACAAAGAGAAACAACAGTCTATCATTAATTCAAGACATGAAGGTCAGTCAATGAGGAACATTTCAAGAACTTTGAAAGTTTCTTCAACTGCAGTCGCAAAAACCATCAAGTGCTATGATGAAACTGGCTCTCATGAGGACCGCCACAGTAAAGTAAGACCCAGAGTTACCTCTGCTGCAGAGGATAAGTTCATTAGAGTTACTTAGCCTCAGAAATTGCAGCCCAAATAAATGCTTCAAAGTTCAAGTAACAGACACATCTCAACAACATTTGTTCTGAGGAGACTGCGTGAGTCAGGCCTTCATGGTCGAATTGCCGCAAAGAAACCACTACTAAAGCACACCAATAAGAAGAAGAGATTTGCTTGGGCCAAGAATCACAAGCAATGGACATTAGACCGGTGGAAATCTGTCCTTTGGTCTAATGAGTCCAAATTTGCAATTTTTGGTTCCAACGCTGTGTCTTTGTGAGACGCAGAGTAGGTGACTAGATGATGTACGCATGTGTGGTTCCCACCGTGAAGCATTGAGGAGGTGTGATGATGTTTTGCTGGTGCATTAATATGTGATGGTGTTTTGGGGGCATTCATATGTCACATATCAGTTTGCAAACAATGTATAAACTAACAAATATTGAGTTAATAAAGCCACATACAAACATGCTATTTTTTTGCTTTCTTGAGTAAGGCAGCTCCAAAATGCAGGGTGTTTCAGCCAAGCTCAGTGCTTTCTGTGGTGGTGGGGCAGCCAGCGGAAAATACAGAGCATAGGGGTTGGTAATGTTCTCTAGTTGCACTGTGATTGGCTCAGTGTTCTGTCACTCATGGGGATACTAAATCGCCGCATAATCTATGGGAAGAGCTCTAAAATTCAAGCCCCTTGGGTGCTGCCATAGAGTTACAATAGAAGTGCCCATCCAAGAAGGCTCATGGTCATTGGCCACAGATAAAATTACATTATATCTACCCTATCTTTGATTGGACTGATCATGTCAACATCATACTTTCAGAATCTTAGCTAGCTAGCTAGACAAGCAGTCATCATAATGAATCACGTTGACAATGTACTTGCAAATCCTTTTCAATCCTATGAAGAAAAATTATAGATAAAACGTATCGGTGCTCATCGGCCATTGGACATAAACATTACACAAGTTGGAAATCGCAAATTCAACAAAAAGTGTTTTGGAAGGAAGCAGTGCCTAACTGCAAGTGTTGCAAAGCAATCACTATCCTGCTATTCAGTGGAGTGAGTGTGTGCTCCAAGTCTGGGTTTAAAGGTCTCTTTTCCAAGATAAATATTGAACACCATGGGCTAGAATAGGTTGACTACATTGACCATGCTGTCAATCCAACATGACTTCTGCCATGCTCAAAACAACAGGAAATCAGAGAGTAATGGACAAAGGATAAACATTAACAAAGCCGGATTGCATCACAGCACTGTGGAGAGCTAGAGAGAGTCCTTACCAGTCCTGGCTGTGGAAAGCCAGGGTAAGACATTTTCCTTTCCCCTCCTCATGGTCACTCAAAAGGAAAAAGGTAGCAATGGAACATAAAACGCACCAACAGTTTACAGATTATAAACTAGTCATGTATTACTGTACGATCAGGACCATTACATACATCATCTGACACCATGTCAATTGAACATGTTCAATATGACACAGTAGCTGTCCAAAGTCAAGTCAACACAAGGTCAGGACTTTTCCAGACCAGAGAACATCTAAGCAAATATATTCTAGGATTAAAGTGAGCAAGCAAGAACAACTGATACAGCAAAGTGACAAATACATAAAGAAAAAGAGCACTGTTAGCTTCACCCCCTTCCCCCCAAATATAGAAAAGACTAGAAAAGTTAACATTGTTCTAATTCGCTTTGTTAAGGCTTTGTTCAGTGATAGCCTAGCCCGGTTCCAGATCGGTTTGCGCTGTGACAATAAGAGTTGGCAAGACAGGACAAACAGATCTGGGACCAGGCTAGTGATAGGCTTCCTCATCTCCCGTTATGTAAAAGATAAACACTCTCAAGGCACAACAAGAACATGTTGACATTATACAGCATGTTGACATAATACAGTGACTACACAAGGTGCTTACTATAAAAATATACTGTGTGTATACAGTGGCAAGAAAAGTATGTGAACCGTTTGGAATTACCTGGATTTCTGCATAGAATATGCCCAATCTGATCTTCATCTAAATCACAACAATAGGCAAACAGTCTGTTTAAACTAATAACACACAAACAATTATACATTTTCATGTCTTTATTGAACACACCGTGTAAACATTCACAGTGGAGGGTGGAAAAAGTATGTGAACCCTTGGATTTATTAACTGGTTGACCTTGTTAATTTATTAACCTTTGGCAGCAATAACCTCAACCAAACATGTTCTGTAGTTGCAGATCAGACCTGCACAATGGTCAGGAAGAATTTATTTTGGACCATTCCTCTTTACACAACTGTTCAGCAATATTCAGTTCAGCAATATTCTTGGGATGTCTGGTGTGAACCGCTCTCTTGAGGTCACGCCTCAGCATCTCAATTGGGTTGAGGTCAGGACTCTGACTGGACCACTCCAGAAGGCGTATTTTCTTCATTGTCCTGTTGCATTACCCAACTTCTGTTGAGCTTCAATTGGCAGATAGCCTTACATTCTCCTGCAAAATGTCTTGATAAACTTGGGAACTCATTTTTTCCGTCGATGATAGCAAGCTGTCCAGGTCTTGAGGCAGCAAAGCAGCCCCAAACCATGATGCTCCCTCCACCATACTTTACAGTTGGGATTCATTTTTGATGTTGGTGTGCTGTGCCTTTTTTTCTCCACACATAGTGTTGTGTGTTCCTTGCAAACAACTCAACTTTAGTTTTATCTGTCCACAGAATATTTTGCCAGTAGCGCTGTGGAAAATCCAGGTTCACATTTGCAAACTTCAGACGTGCAGCAATGTTACTTTTGGACAGCATTGGCTTCTTCCGTGGTGTCCTCCCAGTAACACCCTTCTTGTTTAGTGTTTTACGTATCGTAGACTCGTCAACAGAGATGTTAACATGTTCCAGAGATTCCTGTAAGTCTTTAGCTGACACTCTAGGATTCTTCTTAGCGTTGTTGAGCATTCTGCACTGTGCTCTTGCAGTCATCTTTCCCTTACGGCCACTCCTAGGGAGAGTAGCAACAGTGCTGAACCTTCTCCATTTATAGACTGTGGACTGATGAACATCAAGGCTTTTAGAGATACTTTGGTAACAAGGCATGGTTCACATGAGGCAACGGTTCTTGTGAACAGAAAACTCAAATTTTGTGAGTTTTTCTTTTTTTAATAGGGCTAGGCAGCTCTAACCAACATCTCCAATCTCGCCTAAGGATTAACATACTTTTCCCAACCTACACTGTGAATGTTTAAATTCTGTATTCAATATAGACAAAAAAACTACAATAATTTTTGTGTTATTAGTTTAAGCAGACTGTGTTTGTCTATTGTTGTGACTTAGGGTTCACATACTTTTCTTGCCACTGTACATGTGTCTAATCTGACATAAGGTTTACATTGACGGATTAATGAATACACTTTTTCCTCAATTGGTCCAGTCCAGCCTTGGTTTGTGACCCCACATGAGAAATACCCAGTTTATACTCTCATTAGGTGAAAAAGTGGAATGTGGGTAAGTCAATTTGTCTGCCTATAAAAGTGCTCTAGATGTGGATAGACTGATCGGCCTGGCATTAAAATGTGAAGCTCCTATAAAAAGCATAGTTAGCAGTATTGTTGATATTCATAATCACACCCACTACACAGTATGCTTTCTTTTCCAACAACATAATACTACTTTGAAAGTGAATAAACTTTCAGTAAACTATCCCTTTAAGATCAATTAATTTCATTGTCTGAGTGCTGACAAGGACTCATATCACAATGTTTCTTGGCAGTAGTTAGACATACGTTGTTGCAGAAAAAGAAACCATTATGGAACAAAACTAGCATAAGTGTAACAGAATCATTGAGACACATGATTAGACATACTGCTATAGGAATACTTCCGTCATCATCAAGGACACAGGTGCTGTAGAGAAACATAATATTATAGAAACAAACTCAAGCAGGCTAAGGAAGGCAGTGTGTGTCGAGTCGAACAAGGCCACATTGATCACTTTGGTACCAACCCAGCGGGCAAAACTGGGCAAAAGTTTCTGGCTGTAATAACGCCAACTCATTTCAACCAGTTTTGCCCACTGGGAAGTGATTGTAAGTCTCCTACACAGTGCCCTACCCAGTTCATTTGGACTTGTCTCTGCAGTTAAGCAACTGTTTTACTTTCTTCGCAACGAATACTGCTATGCAGACACAGGCCACCAGCGTGGCTCCATACTGCACCAGATAGACAGTGGCTGCTCCCTCTCCGTGTAGCTGTGTGTAGAGTGGCCGTCGGCCCAGGTAGTCCAGGTGAGAGGCCTGGATCTGACAGAGAGTACAGATAACCAGGAAGACGTGGAACAGCTGGTGGCCCTGCCCCAGGAAGTCACAGTGGCCTGGGAACAGACGCTCTGGGAGGGGGTTGGTGAAGAAGAACGCACTGGACAGGAAGAAGGCTACCTGGCTCCCATGGAAGGATATAGCCGGGTCGCCGACTATGCCACTGGCCAGGGCAGCGATGTCATCACTGTGCGACGTGGTCCAGAGGGACCGGAGGAGGCGGTGGAACACCGGGCTAGTATCCCAGGTATAGGCCATAGCCGAGGGAATCACCTGCCCCACCTTCCGGACCCAGACCCGCAGGCTGTGGTTGCGATACTTCCCATAGCAGCAGCCCAGGCAGGACAAGCAGCAGAGGAAGGTGGCAGTGGGCATGAAGACTGTGGAGACCCACTGGTGGTAGTTTGGTTCCACAGCATAGTAGAAGTGAGCCACGGCGCTGCCGTACTGATACTGGGCCACTCCTACATAATCCAGGAAGAAGAAGCAGTAGTGGTAGAACTCTGATTTGGCGGCCAGGAGGTGGGCTACAGTGCTGCAGGCCATGTAGGCCAGGGAGGACAGGAGGAGAATGAGGAGGGGCCAGGCGTGGGAGTCATCGATGAAGTCCACAGTCTCAGCTAGCTGTAGGAACTTGACCAGGACCAGGAGAGACCCCAGCAGGTGGGTCCACACGTTGATGGTCTCATTGTGACGCTGGAACAACGACAGGAAGTAGTACCTGTATTGATCAGGAGACGGGACACCATTATGTTCGCTTCTTTGAGAGACGTCTTTACTATGATAAAACCGGATATGATGTACATAGCATTATGGGTATTGTAGTACATGTTACAGTACCTCCAGCCCTGGTGGAGCGGTCGGTAGCCGGCGTGGATGTAGCGCTCTCTGAAGAACCCGGGAACTTCGGTGTCCCGTAGCGTGCCGGGCATGGAGGGGGCGGCCTCTGTCAGCATCTGGGGCACCGCCCTTACCTGCTGGAGGTTGATGAACAGACGCCCAATCCGCTCCATGACGATCGTTGCCATAAGGGATGGTTTGACGGATGGACTGTTGTTGTTGCTGGCTGGACAGCTTCAGGAGACTGGCAACTGAAAGAGAAGGAGGGTAACACCATTAGAAAGGCATTTAGAATAGGCCAGCTCTGAATGCTAACACTTAAAAGGCTTAAAAACAATAACTAAGAACAAAAAGGTTCAAAATGACAATTTATTTAAAACTGCAGCACAAGTAAAACTATTGGCAGTAAAAACGTCACCTTTGCTGGAGGACTCCCCAAACATAACTGACACACAGGTTAAAAAAGTTCCATCAATTAGGTGCAATTATGTGCACCTGTGTCAGTATGCCAGCATGAAATAAAAAAACGGAAACAATGAACAAGACAGTTAGCATTTGGGGGGTGTGCAATTGGCAATCAGCGCAGGCTATGAAAACTTTGAATGTTGAATGAAATGGCAATGAACATTTTATTTAAAAAAAATAAACATCACATTACTTGCTTCAGCAGTCCAATTACTTTAAAATGAGTCTCTAGTCCAAGTGAAGGGCTCTTCTTCACAGTTCCTCTGTAAAATGCTGCCACCTCAGAAGAGAGGACTAGCCTGGTGAGTACATGTTCAGTCTGATTTAACCAGGCAAACAAAGGACACCCTTTATGCTGGCCCTACCTGGCTAGGACACTAAGGCCTGGGAAAGGAGGCCAGAATACACCAGACATGTTTCGATTCCTGCAACAGACCTGGCAATTTATTAACAGTAGTTAGCCTTAATCTGTACTTAATATGCAGTTAACATTGGAGGGAGAGGAACGGTGGTATAGGAGGGGAGAGGAACGGTGGTATAAGAGGGGAGAGGAACGGTGGTATAAGAGGGGAGAGGAACGGTGGTATAGGAGGGGAGAGGAACGGTGGTATAGGAGGGGAGAGGAACGGTGGTATAGGAGGGGAGAGGAACGGTGGTATAGGAGGGGAGAGGAACGGTGGTATAGGAGGGGAGAGGAACAGGGGGAAGAACAACATGAACTCTTCAACCTTGAAGATGAACAGAGAAAAGATCAAGGATATCTTTCTGCGCAGTGCGATGTATAAACTGAACCCTAATTTCTCCAGTAAATCATTCTGGATAAGAACGTCTGCTAAATGACTATGGGAGTGTACTAACTTAACACACAAATCTGTTTTTAATCAAGCAATCAAGTTTTAATTTCCTGAACTGGTGAAAGACTGTATTTTCAGAAGCATACAGGATATGTGTCATCCAACCACAAAGCACTATCCTCACACTGTCAGACATGGTTACACAGTAACTAACCTAATTATCAGATACTGGCCACATGCTCACATCTGATAAAAACAGAGTTGCTTATGAACAGCAACTTAGTGTCAACCCCTTCAAAAACAAGATCCTTAAAAAAAGATTACATGATAACGAGGCATATGCAGTCAAGTACTATAATTTAATCAACACTTATTTCCTATTTTCAACCCTGTCAAGTATTTTCCTATGGCTTATGCGACTGAGGGATTTACACTGTGGCACCCGTGGACTAAATATTGTTGACACCCGTGGAGGCTCCTCAGAGGAGGAAGGACCCTCCTCCTCAGTGAATTTCATAAAAATAAAAAGTGAAACATTAAAAAAGTTATAGTTAGATTAAACTATACTAAATATATTCACGTCACCAAATAATTTATTAAAAACACACAGTTTTGCAATGAAGGTCTACAGTAGTCTCAGCAGTACTCTGTAGGGTAGCACCATGGTGTAGCCGAAGGACAGCAAGCTTCCGTCCTCCTCTGGATACATTGACTTCAATACAAAACCTAGGAGGCTCATGGTTCTCACTCTCTTCCATAGACTTACACAGTAGTTATGACAACTTCCGGAGGATGTCCTCCAACCTATCAGAGCTCTTGCAGCATGAACTGGCATGTTGTTCACCCAATCAAAGGATCAGAGAATGAATCTAGTACTGAAAGCATAAGCTACAGCTAGCTAGCTAGCTAGCACTGCAGTGCATAAAATGTGGTGAGTAGTTGACTCAAAGAGAGAGAAAGACATTAGTGGAACAGTTTAATATTTTTGTATAAAAAAAATTAAGGAGAAGCATGAGAGAGATGCATTTTTTTCACTTTAACTTCCACTTAGCTAGCAAATGCAGCTGCTAGTTTAGCCTATTCAAACATCCAGCTCAAACAGAGAGGGATGCTATGTTAGCTAGCTGGCTATGGCTATCCAAAATGGGACCTCTTCCAAGTAAAGGTAAGTTTTGGGTTTTATTAATTTATTCCCACCGGGGCCAGCTGGTGTAACTGCACAACTGCTTGCTGACTGTACACTCTACTGCATGATTGTAGCAGGTTTACTAACGCATTAGTTCTAGTAGCTAGGTTGATTAGCTAATATGGTGACAATGACTTAGGCTGTGTGTAGCAGTTATGAAATGAAGGTTTGGCTTGAAAAGGTTTTTTCACCTGTTTTACGGACAGCTGATGTGTTGTGCACTGAAGTCCACAAGCGAAGGGAAAAGGTGAGAGGAGGAGAGCATGTAGATGAGATAAGGAATAATGCAACAAACAAAATGCTCATGCTGTTTGTATGCGGATGCTATGATAGTGAACTGCTTTTGCGTGTGATCAGGGGTGTATTCATTCCGCCGATTCTCTTGAAAAACGTTGATTAAAACAGAAGAAAACGGAACGAAATGGGGATAAAAATACCAACATTTGCCTTCCGAGGGGTGCAGCCGTCTAAGGCACTGCATCTCAGTTCTGGAGGCGTCACTACAGACCCGGGTTTGATCCTAGTTTGTGTCGCAGCCGTCTGCGACCGGGAGAACCTTGAGGCGGCGCACAATTGTTTCTGCGTTGTCTGGGTTAGGGGAGAGTTTGTCCGGCCGGGATGTCCTTGTCGCATGGCTCTCGACCTTCGCCTCTGCCGAGTCAGGAATTGCAGCGATGGGACAAGACTGTAACTACCAATTGGATATCACGAAATTGGGGAGAAAAAAAAGGGGTATAAAGTAAAAAAAACGAATTCAAGAATTTGTCCAATCTTGTTTGCAACTGTTGGAATAATGACTACACCCTATATCAGCTAGATGCAGGCAAGAGTGTGCAAGGCGGTATTGAATGTATCACTGTCTGTCACAATTTCTCTCTCGACCTGTGCACCCATGTTGTAAACTTTCATTCATAGGCTAGGTTGTAGCAACCTCATGATGGGTATAGGGAAAATTCTAATATCATGTAGTAGCCTAAACATATTGATATTACATTGAGCTGGGTGAATGGAATCTGAAAGACAGTCATCCAATATGCTGTAATAGAAATAAGGCAATGCTCATAAAAAGAATGAACACCCAATAATAACTAATTCAAGACCTCACAAAAACCTACAGTATAAATCTCCCCTTCAGCATCTCCCAAGTTTTAGTAGGTGACAAAAGGAGAGGCAGGCAGACCAATCAGTGAGAAATATCCTTTCTGACATTGCTCTCTTCCACAAATCAGAAAAACACATTTCAGTCCCATCAAATACTATAACTTAAAATGTTGACCAATGTTCCCTCTAAGCTGCAGTAGCCACGAGACTGCAGCGCAGCTCCCAGGGACTGCCGCGCGAAGCGCAGAATAAATATCTGCCCATGGAGAGAAGAACTTCATTTACCTTTCTACAGTTTTCTCTGTTAGTTAACACTATAAATGTTTCCCTTTACTGTGGCAATAATGATCAAATCAAAGCAATATTATCAATTTCAATGCAACATACCAAAACAAAACAAACCAATCAAGATATTTTGTTGTAGGCATAGGAGTAGGATTCTACTGTGCACAACTCAGCCCATACTCTACACAGACAGGTGTGGCATAGCCAATCAGAGCTGCAGTAGACCTATATGCAAATAGACCATTGCTATATCATCTGTGCCATTTACTTTAAACTGGACTATGTTTACAGCTGTGGTCATGAGTAGATGCACTTGTTTTGAGATCAAAGCAAGAGCTGCATGTAGCCACATTTTGTTCATATCCTGTGCTAGTTAGTGAGTTATTAGTCCAGTATATAAAATGTGTAGTCAGCAATAGGAGAGCACAAAACGTGTACATTTCTAGACATCTTTGAAAAGCAAGTCATGTAAAGAGTTTTTCGGGGTCTTAAAGGGGCAGTGTTGTATTTTGAGACTGGCTACTTAGCTTATTAAAGCCTATAGGTAGAGGGTAACATAATTTGTTTGATTCTCTGTAATAATGGTATGGGAATAATAATACATTTTATTTTGTAAAGTGGTTTCTTGCATCAAACACCACAACATGTTCAGTCACCTCCTTGTCTGAAGGACAAGTGGTTAAACTGGTTAATGTCAAGCCCTGAATGTTTTTTTTCTCCAAAAGTATCATGGAATGTACGCCTACATTGAACACCACACATTGGCTGCTACTGTAGGCTGAATTATGTAACAGCTATTTCCATGTTAAAATGTTATGGGATGCATTTTCTCCATAGTTTTTGATGGCCACTACATCGTGATCAAATAACCACAGAAGACTACTTGGCCGCTGTTAAGACTGTAACTTAAAGCAGGTACGCCCAGTGTTCACAGTAAACGCGTGCTGGAAGCTGCACAGAATTTTCACAACGTTCAAGTTTGCGCTCAGCTGAGCTGAAATTTGCTCAGTGGCAAAAATAATTTGAGGGGACGTTCAGTTTAATTTGGTAAAGGCTACACTAAAATTATTTGTGATATTTCTTGCGTACACTGTTTAACCTGAGAAGTAAAAAGTTAGAGAATATTGCGCAAGACAAGAGGGAGGAAATACCAATGCATGTGGGTCTTCTTCCTCTTCAAGGCTGCTACTGTAGACCTACTTTATTAGACTACACCGACGGCTCCAAGACACGCAGCGCAGCAGGACCGTCGGCAGGTTCTTTCACCTTCAAGATCTGATGATCGTCCGACTGTCTCCGTCCCTGTGTTCCTCCGACAGTCATCGGTCGGTCACGCCTCCCCGACCGGTGTTAGCCTTGTCAACCACTCATATACTGGAATGCAACAGATGCGTGTCCAATATGAACAGGAGGTGTCCAATGGCAAATAAGTAGGCGGTGGTTACCAGCAGAGGACAGAGGGAAGAAATGTGGTATTTATCTTGGCTACGGGACACTTTGGGTTGGACGTCTGATTGACTGCGAACTGTCTCTCATGCCTTTCAGAAGAGTCACCATGTAACTGTTTCTAGTCAAGTTTAGATTTCTCTGTTGTTTCACATGACGGTGAAATTGTTTCAGTAGCCTATAACCTGTTAGTTTCGAGAGAAGAATACCGAGGCACAAAATACTGACATTTCTTTCTGAAAAACCACACCCTCTTAAACCGGAAAAGAAAAAAAGAGAACTCCAGTTTAAATACATAAAAAACGAAGTAGCCTAGATTGTAGCCTGCTGTATAGCTTCTACGTCTAAGTCCCAATGGTATAAAACACCGCAAATAAAACAACAAAAACTCCAGAACATAGGCTCATCGGGGACATTCTTTCGCATGGATGTGTCCAGAACGTGGTATCATGGAACGAAAACTTTCCTGCCTGTGTTTAACCTGTTTCAATCAAGGAGAAGCTATGTGGCATAGCACTGACAGCATTATTCAAATGTTTGAGGGGCTATATGTGTATGGGTCTCGGTGCCTTTCTTTTCAAATATTTAATATTCTATATTATCAGCAAAAGCATTTGATGTGGGCTACACAATCAGGTTTTAAAAAATTCCAAATCCTATTTGTGTCTGCAGTTTGGTCACTCAGTATTGCCTGCATATTAAACCTGATTGCAAACCATACCAGGGACTTTGCCAGAGCATATACAATGTACAAAACAAACTAAGAATGAACTGCTTCAGATAATCAACAAAGGTCTGCTTTGTAGCTTGGAAGCTCCATTCAAATGGTGCAGACAATTATGCAATATGTTGACAGTACCAATTTGGGAAGTACCTCATTGGCAGTGCTCTACTCATGGGGTTGTTCCCCAAAAGACGTGGGGGGGATATTTTCCTCTGCTGCTGAAAGACCCACTTTAGCTATTTTTAAACTATAGCAAAAGATAAAGGGGGTGTTCTTGGCAGCTTCAAGCTAGTTCTTAGAATTTGGTTGAGTGGGTGTCCACATACAAAAGTATGTGGACACCCCTTCAAATTAGTGGATTCAGCTATTTCAGCCACACCTGTTGCTGACAGGTGTATAAAATCGAGCACACAACAATGCAATCTCCAAAGACAAACATTGCCAGTCGAATAGCCTTACTGAAGAGCTCAGTGACTTTCAACATGGCACCGTCATAGGATGCCACCTTTTCAACAAGTCAGTTCGTCAAATATCTGCCCTGCTAGAGCTGCCCTGGTCAACTGTAAGTGCTGTTATTGTGAAGTGGAAACGTCTAGGAGGAGGAACAGCTCAGCTGCGAAGTTGTGAAATAGAGCAGTTTGTGGAAATAATCAGATCTATCCAATCCATTTGATTAGGTCCCTTTTTAATGGCCCTTTTTTATATATATTTTTTAAACATATTTTTCATTGCTTCTTTTGTTTTTTTCATATATTGGCATCCTATTTCTTATATTATATTTCAAAATCATGTCAACGATTTATTTCTGATGGTAATCAATCAATAACAACAATGTTAGCTAATATGTTTGAATTAGAATGAGGGTAATGGCCATCCATTGTGCATCTACTTCTCAGATTGGAATACTCGATACCTTAACATACACTTCCAGGCCATCTTGCTGTGTCCCCTTGCAATATATTGCTCTATATATTCATCTTCCTGAAATGACCATCCATGCAAACACATTCATAACAAATCTTTTGGGACCTTATCAATCAATATTCCTCATTATTGATGATGTTGAAAACCAATGAGCCGGTCTGTATCGACAGCATCATCACAAAACGTCTGTCAGCTGTTATACAACCTAAACAATATGACCTCTTTAAATTGCAGCATAAACACAACAGATCGAAGGAAATTAACCTTTCATGGACCAAACCGTGAAGATACTGTGGTCTCTAAGGATTGCTTTGTACTGTCTATTTTCCTATTTTACGTTGTGATATATATGAGTGGTCGTTTCATTGTGAAGCCTATAGGTGTCAGCCAGGTAACCTCGTCTCCAGGTTAATTATCAACAAGTGCCGGCTGGTGGACAAAACTAGGGGTTGAGTAACAGGGATTTGGTGTCTGATGCCTACAGTACACTGACTGATACACTGTAATTGCCAAAAACCTCAATCACTGTCTTATAAAGGTTAAAAGCTCCAACACATAATCGATATCTCAATTGAGACCAAGACAGCAAATCCATTGATGAGTGGGTTTATTTATGGACGTTGAATGGGATTTGGTTGCACATATTGCAGAATGGTAGATATTAGCTTAAAACACATCCCTCAGCCTTCTCTTTATTTCTCTCTTTCTCTACAGTGTATTACAGTTTTCTTTGCATTGCTTTAGTACTCTTTTCACAAGTATGTGGTACATTATCACAACTCTTAGTACAAAACTCAAAACTGGTCACACTTGTAACGCAGACAGTCTTTCATTCAAAACCTGTGATTTTGCATTCATTTGGATTGCAAACATCTCTCACCACACAACCATTGATTAAAAATAATTTTATTGTGAAATGTAATGAGAAAATTGGTTTAATCACCAAAACACAACATAATGATATGTTTTCAATGTAGTCGTTTTAACTACCAGTTAATCCAATAGCAAACAATGCAAGACACGTAATATGCTACAGTACTGTAAATTACAGTAGATTACACAGTTTTCACTTTAGGCTATACACTTTACCCAATAAAATTGACAGAAAATCTATAATTTCCATAATATCTATTCAATATGTAATCAAAGGTGTGATCAATGACATCCTCTACAATCATTCATGCAAAAAAAAACATTTTATTTTTCAGATATAATTGCAACATAGGTGTACTGTCTGTAATCAAATGTAAGAAATTATACTGAACAAAAATATAAACGCAACATGTAAAGAGCATAATAGGGCAAATAGGAGGACATTGACATACAGGGGACAAAATACCAGTACAGGATAAATCATTGACAAACAGTATAGAGGACAAACTGTGCTACGAGGAGGTTGGTTTAAAGTGTGGTAGACATACACAGTGCCATAGATAATGCAGCAATCATCGCTTGACAGTAACCTTGGCAAACCTTGAAGTGTCAAACTAAAGTGACTTCCAGGAAGAAAATAACTGGAGTGTTTAGTGTGAATAGGAAGATGAGGAGGAGAGGTTGCTCAAAGAAGACTGACAGCAGGAATGACATAGTCATCATTATCTGAAAAAACCTAATGGGTGGTACTCCTTTCCAAACTATTTTATTACTGGAACTAAGACTTGGAAATTAGGGTAAGGTCAATTCGAATTGAAGGCAGTCAATTCAGGAAGTGATTTGAATTTAAATTCAAAAAGGAAAAACGTTTTGAAATAAATACACTCAACAAAAATATAACATGTAAAGTGTTGGTCCCATGTTTCATGAGCTGAAATCAAAGATCCCAGAAATGTTCCATATGCACAAAAAGCTTATTTCTCTCAAATTTTGTTTTGAGCATTTCACCTCTGCCAAGGTAATCCATCCACCTGGCAGGTGTGGCATATCAAGAAGCTGATTAAACAGCATGATCGTTACACAGGTGCACGTTGTGCTGGGGACAATAAAAGGCCACTCTAAAATGTGCAGTTTTTTCACACAACACAATGCCACAGATATCTCAAGTTTTGAGGTAGCGTTCAATTGGCATACTGACTGTAGTAATGTCCACCAGAGCTGTTGCCAGAGAATTTAATGTTCATTTCCCTACCATAAGCCACCTCCAATGTCGTTTTAGAGAATTTAGCAGTATGTCCAACCGGCCTCACAACCGCAGACCACGTGTAACCATGCCAGACCAGGACCTAAACATCCGGCTTCTTCACCTGCATGATTGTCTGAGACCAGCCAACCAGATAGGTGATGAAGCTGTGGGTTTGCACAATCGAAGAATTTCTGCACAAACAGTCAGAAACCATCTTAGGGCTAATCTGCGTGCTCGTCGTCCTCACCAGGGTCTTGACCTGACTGCAGTTCGGCGTCGTAATGGGCAAATGCTCACCTTCAATGGCCACTGGCACACTGGAGAAGTGTAATCTTCATGGATGCATCCCAGTTTCAACTGCACTGGGCAGATGGCAGACAGAGTGTATGGCCTTGTGTGACTGAGTGGTTTGCTGATGTCAACCTTGTGAACAGAGTGCCCAATGGTGGCGGTGGGATTATGGTATGGGCAGGCTACAGTGGGGGATCTAGCTTGAATGGCTCCCTGGGTCATCCCCCCACGACCACCACCACCAAAAACTGTCATTTTTATTCAGACATTTGGAACAACACCAAATAAACAATCATAACATTTAAAACCATATAAATATAAAAAATATATACAAAAATAAGACTCATAAATATCGAAAAGAAGTAACAAAGAAAAATAGAAACAAATTTACAAAATACATTACCCATCCCCCAACACTGTCAACCAAGAGTCAAGACTAAACCAATTCACCTTGGTGGTGTGCAGACTGGTTTTACACTATTCTTAACGATTTCGCACAAACCAGAAAAAAATGCAACTATATGTCTGTGAAACTATATATTCACAGTATTATGAATGAATTGTGGTTTATTTGGTAGCATTTTGTAGTGTGACTGATTTGACTAATTGCATTAGTACTGTACAAAGTTAGAGGTGCGCTATTTGATAGTTTCCCCAGCTCTCCCTACCTCGGGCTTCCAGTGGGGAAACCTGGGGTCAACCTACCCCCATCCTCCTCCCCATCTCGTACTTCTGAGTGGGAGACCTTCCCAGCCAGTAGCCTGCCTAGCTCACAAATTAGAATCAGGGCGCCCACTCCGACAAGGTTAATTGACCCACAGTCCCACACGGTGACATTATATCATTGACGTGACGTGCAAATGAGCGATAGAAAACTGATCGCTCAAATGTCACCATTATGATTTTTTTTTTGTAAAGGCACCCCGTGCTGTCCCCGGCAAGATTCTGCTCTGGGCGGCTGCCCATGTCGCCCACACCTAAATCCGCCACTGGGCAGGCATAAGCTACGTACAACTACGTACAAGCTACGTGCATTTTATCGATGGTAATTTGAATGCATAGAGATACCATGACAAGGCCACAATCAACAACCTGATCAACTCTATGCAAAGGAGATGTGTCACGCTGCATGAGGTAAATGGTGGTCACACCAGATACTGACTGGTTTTCTGATCCACGCCCCTACTTTTTTTTAAGGTATCTGTGACCAACAGATGCATATCTGTATTCCCAGTCATGTGAAATCCATAGATTAGGGCTTAATGAATTTATGAATACAACTGACTGATTGTCACGACTTCCGCCGAAGTCGATCCCTCTCCTTGTTCAGGCGGCGTTCGGCGGTCGACATCACCGGTCTTCTAGCCATCGCCGATCCACTTTTCATTTTCCATTTGTTTTGTCTTTGTTTTCTTCACACCTGGTTTCAATTCCCCAATTACATGTTCATTATTTAACCCTTTGTTTCCCCCATGTTTGTGTGCGTGTTTGTATTCAGTTCAGGTTTGTTTACTAGAAGCCTGGTAGTTGTTGCTGGGTGTTTGATTTGTATGCTCGTGTAATTTTGTGTGACTGGTATTTTTACGCACCTTTCGTATTTTGTTGTATACTGGTGCTTTGTTTTATTAAATACCTTGTCCACGCATCACTGCTATTCTGCGCTTGATTCACCTTACCAGATACCCAAAACCTGACACTGATTTCCTTATATGAAATGTAACTCAGTGAAATCTTGCATTTATATTTTTGTTCAATGTAAAATTAAGCAAATTAAATGAATGAAAATAAAACATTACGTTTAGCACACATTAAATTACATCAAGCCTGTCTGGAGCATTTGGCCAAAAATTCTCATCCACATTCGGCATTTTATTAGGATCCCCAGCTGCTGCACAGTCACAGTGGATGTCCTCATTGTTCATGCACCGCAGGAAAAACCTTTTGGCATGGCAAATCCAAGATTGATATTGGTCTGCATTGATGTCGTCGCATGCCTCATCCATGGCCAGAAGCAGGGTGGCACGCTCATGGGGATGGCGATCGTACACCTTCCACCCCCATGCAGAAAAATAATCCTCAATAGGGTTGAGGAATGGAGAGTATGGGGGCAGGTATAGGGTCACAGATCGGGGATGGGCCCAAAACCATGCCTGAACCAGCTCTGAGTGGTGGAACCTGACATTGTCCCACACAATGACATAGGTGACCCCTTAACCTTGACAGGCCTGTTTTAATTGAGAAACAATGAGGTGTGCAGCGTTGTAGGATCCAAGAAATGGCCTACATCCTACCACACCATCTTCAGATATAGCTGTGCACATGGAGATGTTTCCCCCAGTTTGTCCAGGCACTTGGAGTGTCACCCGTTGGCCGATGAGGTTCTGCCCACAGCGCCGAGTTTTTGCCAGGTTGAAGCCCACTTCATCAAGAAAGATATACTTGTGATGGTTCACAGCAGCATCAATCACCATCACCCTCTAAAAATATATTTTGGTTAGTGATTTTTAAGGTATAGTTCCAATATGATATTGTGAAGTAGCATTTGGACCAAATAGTAACAGTAATACAGTATATGGTGCTGTACCTGAACATACTCGCCTCGCTGTTGTTTCACCCGGTTGTTGTTTCTCTCAAAAGGCACCAAGTAAATGTGATACATTGTAGATACATTGTGCCTCTTCAAAAGGCGGCGATTGTTGGTAGGCTGATGGATGCCACGTTGGCAAAGGTGTCATTGTTATCCTCAATGGCCTGCTTTATTTCGAACAGTCATATGTAATTCCCTCACCTTTTCCACCACACACACACACCTGCTGGTCGGTCAGCACACTGCCACGGCCACCACCATGGGGTCTTCTGTCAATTCTGAGGGTAGAACAGAGTATACTGTCAATAGATCATACTGTAACATGTTTTGAGAATTTACATGCATTACAATATGTAATTTACTGTAAATGTAATGGTAAAGCATAGTGCATATCCTGCAGACTTTTTATTTTTACTTTTTACCCATTTTTCTCCACAATTTCATGATATCCAATTGGTAGTTACAGTCTTGTCCCATTGCTGCAACTCCCATACGGACTCGGGAGAGGCGAAGGTTGAGAGCCGTGCATCCTCCGAAACATGACCCTGCCATGCCACACTGCTTCTTGACACACTGCTCGCTTAACCCGGAAGCCAGCTGCACCAATGTGTCGGAGGAAACACCTTAAAGTGGAGCAACTAAAGTCAGCTTACAGGTGCCATCGCCCACCACAAGGAGTCGCAAAAACATGATGGGATAAGGAAATCCCAGCCGGCCAAACCCTTCCCTAACCCGGACGACGCCATGCCAATTGTTCGCCGTCTCATGGGTCTCCCGGTCGCGATGCAGTTCCTTAGACTACTGCGCCACTTGGGAGGCCCATATCCTGCAGACTTACCGCTTTTCTTGGTGAAATGTTCTCATGATCAAATTGACAATTGATCTTTTCAGATTGGGGTGAACTAATCTGGTGGCCTCGGCCATGGTAAGGCCTCTGTTTACCACATGGGCAACGACAGTGGCCCGGACTTCATTAGACACAACAGTTCCCTGCTGTCTACCTCCCTCTCTCTGATGTCCACCTCTTTGATGGGGCCCATGCCCACCTCTCTGATGGGCCTCTTGTCCACAAGCTCTTGCATTTCTTCCTCTCCCTTGCTGTCTATCTGCTCCATGTTGAAAGAAATTGCAAGTGTTCACACACCCTTTTATATGGTGACCAAATGTGGTGACCACTATGTGAAATAAATTTGCAGTAACAAGTAGTCATTACGTATCCTACATGTACTTTTGATGTGTATACTTTACAAACACACATTTTAGTTATGTAGTTCAAAATCCATATGTAGTAGACAAACCAGTTTAAAATATATAGGTATACCAAATGGTTAAGTGAATTAAGCGCAGGTGGATTAATTGATGGTCAAATGTATTTAAATGAGAAGAGAATCATATGAAAAGTATTGTGAACATTGCGTTGTGAAAGACAATTACTTTATATGGAATGTATTTCTAGATGAAACACTGGTTAGGTTTGGTGAAAAAGTTACATTGTAATTTTATTTGTTGTACATAGTCAATTGAAAATGTGCTTAGAGTTTTGAAAAATAGCCTTTTTGATGATCTGTTTTGAGTTTTGTACTAAGAGTTGTGAAATTGTACCACATACTTGTGAAAATAGTATGAAAGCGATTACAAAAACCTGTAATAGACCCTCACCAAACCTTTCATGTTTCCTCAACCAGCTAAACAGGGCTTATCTGGAAAATAGACCTTGGTCTAAGCATTGACTTCCTGTCAAAATAATGGTGAAATAAAAAATAAAAGGTAATCACAAATATGAGTGTTGGGAGGATGAGAAGTTCACATGTTGACATTTAATATTTCAAACCATTTGACTTGAAAAGGAACCTCAAGCTGCCATGAAGTTCCAGCTAGCGCTATTCTCCACATCCTGTGGCCTAATTGGATAGGATGGTTGGGGGCCAGTGTTTGCTGGATATTGAGGTGGCATTTCGCTGGAGAATTCCCCTGGTTCCACTGCGACCAGCCCGCTGTTCCTTCCTCCTTCCTTCATTTATCAACGTGTGCCTGCTTTTGCTGAGTAGTTTGTTTTTGCCCTTCGCACAATATATCACCTGTCATGTTTAATAGGATGCTGCATGGAGTACACTGAACCCAGCCACATCCCATGGGTTCCTCTCTGCATCCAGTTTCAGCATTGCATCGCCATAGATATATAACTTCTTTAATAGCTGTGTCTTCCTCTGCTTCTGCCTGCAACCTGCACTCCCACCCCACCTCTGAGTACTTCTTCTCTCTGTGCTGGCTTGAACATAAGCCAAAACTGTCTATTTATGTAATATAAAGCAAATATTGATGGATTTAAAGTCCCATAAACAACCTGAAATCTACGATTTAGCAGAACAGTAGGGGGAATGTTAGTCAGTGCATTTATACGGAACAAAAATATATACGCAACATGTAAAGTGTTGGTCCCATGTTTCATGAGCTGAACTAAAAGATCTCCGAAATGTTCCATACACACAAAAAGCTTATTTCTCTCAAATGTTGTTTACATTTAACTAGGCAAGTCAGTTAATAACAATTTCTTATTTACAATGACGGCCAACCCCGGCCAAACCCTAACCCGGACGAACCCTAACCCCGCCTCAGGCACTGAGATGCAGTGCCTTAGACCGCTGCGCCACTCGTCCCTGTTAGTGAGCATTTCTTCTTTGCCAATATAATTCATCCACCTGACAGGTGTGGCATATCAAGAAGCTGATTAAACAGCATGATCATTACACAGGTGTACCTTGTACAGGGGACATTAAAAGGCCACTTGAAAATGTGTAGTTTTGAGGGAGCTTGCAATTGGCATGCTGACAGCAGGAATGTCCACCAGAGCTGTTGCCAGATAATTTAATGTTACTTTCTCTATCATAAGCCACCTCCAACGAATGTTTTTAGAATTTGGCAGTACCTTCAACCGGCCTCACAACCGCAGACCATCAAATACATTTTTATTTGTCACATGCGCTGAATACAACAGGTGTGGACCTTACAGTGAAATGCTTACTTACAAGCCCTTAACCAACAAAGCAGTTTTAAGAAAATACACCAAAAGAAGTAAGAGATATGAATAACAAATAACTAAAGAGCAGCAGTAAATAACAATAGCGGGGCTATATACAGGGGGTACTGGTACAGAGTTAATGTGTCAATGTGCGGGGCACTGGTGTCGAGGTAATTGAGGTAAATATGTACATGTAGGTAGAGATATTACAGTGGCTATGCATAGATAATAACAGAGAGTAGCAGCAGCATGGGAGGGGGACAATGCAAATAGTCTGGGTAGCCATTTGATTAGCTGTTCAGGAGTCTTAAGGCTTAGGGGTAGAAGCTGTTTAGAAGCCTCCTGGACCTAGACTTGGCGCTTCGGAACCGCCGTGCGGTAGCAGAGAGAACAGTCTATGACTAGGGTGGCTGGAGTCTTTGACAATTTTTAGAGCCTTCCTCTGACACCGCCTGGTGAGGTCCTGGATGGTGAAACTTGGCCCTGGTGATGTACTGGGCTGTACGCTCTACCCTCTGCAGTGCCTTGCGGTCGGAGGCGGAGAAGTTGCCATACCAGGCAGTGATGCAACCCGTCAGGATGCTCTCGATGGTGCAGCTGTAAAACCGTTTGAGGATCTGAGGACCCATGCCAAATCTTTTCGGTCTTCTTTGGGGGAATAGGTTTTGTTGTGTCCTCTTCACGACTGTCTTGGGGTGTGCTTGGACCATGTTTGTTTGTTGGTGATGTGGACGCCAAGGAAATTGAAGCTCTCATCCTGCTCCGCTACAGCCCTGTCGATAAGAATGGGGGCGTGCTCGGTCCTCCTTTTCCTGTAGTCCACAATCATCTCCTTTGTCTTGAAAACGTTGAGGGAGAGGTTGTTGTCCTTGCACCACACGGACAGGTCTCTGACCTCCTCCCTATAAGCTGTCTCATCGTTGTCAGTGATCAGGCCTACCACTGTTGTGTCATCAGTAAATGAATGATGGTGTTTGAGTCGTGCCTTGCCGTGCAGTCATGAGTGAACTGGGAGTACAGGAGGAGACTGAGTACACACCCCTGAGGGGCGGCCCGTGTTGAGGATCAGCGTGGTGGATGTGTTGTTACCTACCCTTACCACCTCGGGGGGCGGCCCATCAGGAATTTCAGGATCCAGTTGCAGACTGAGGTGTCCCAGGGTCCTTAGCTTAGTGATGAGCTTTGAGGGCACCATGGTGTTGAACGCTGAGCTGTAGTCAATGAATAGCAATTTCACATAGGTGTTCCTTTTGAACCTTTCGTCCAGGTGGGAAAGGGCAGTGTGGAGTGTAATAGAGGTTGTATCATCTGTGGATCTGTTAGTGTGGTATGCAAATGGAGTGGGTCTAGTGTTTCTGGGATAATGGTCTTGATGTGAGCCATGACCGGCCTTTCAAAGCATTTCATGGCTACAGACGTGAGTGCTACGGGTCATGTATGGTGGGTATGTGTATGGTGATGTGTGGGCAAGTGCTTTGCTGATGTCAATGTTGTGAACAGAGTTCCCCATGGTGGCAGTGGGGTTAAGCTACGGACATCGAACACAATTGCATTTTATCGATGGCAATTTGAATCTACAGAGATACCATGACGAGGCCACAATCAACAACCTGATCAACTCTATGCAAAGGAGATGTGTCACGCTGCATGAGGTAAACGGTGGTCACACCAGATACTGACTGGTTTTCTGATCTACGCCCCTACCTTTTTTTTTTAAAGGTATCTGTGACCAACAGATGCATATCTATATTCCCAGTCATGTGAAATCCATAGATTAGGGCCTAATGAATTTTCGGAACTGATTTCCTTATATGAACTGTAACTCAGTAAAATCTCAGTAAAACTATATTTTTGTTCTGTATAATTGCAAATAGAAATATGGGTTTAGAGACTGAGAACTCAGCATTCACAGTCCTGGCTGTCTGATTGTGAAATGCTTATGCTGTTCCCTTTCCCCTCTGTACAGGCCTATTGGCTTCTTATAAGTGAAGTGACTCTTCACTTTTCTTTCTGTTTGTGATTATGTTGTTTGCGATTGAGAGTTTTATATTGTTGATTGTTCATAGAGATAACATGACATTTGAAACAGGACAGGTGGTAACATTTTTCTACAATGTGGTTTTAATCTGTCTTCACATATTGTTCACATAGCCTTGAAATAACATGATCTTGTTTATTTTTCATATTTGCAGAAACTCAACGATTTAGGGGAAGACTGTAGCTAATTCTAATCACTCTGATCACTGATACTGCTGATTGTAGAGTGCGGACACCCTGGAAGGTCGCGCCTGCTGTCAAAAAGGAGACCCTGGTGGTTGTCACTTGGCAGGAAGTGGGGAGAATAAAGTCAGAGAGGAAGAGGCGAAGCATAACTGGGCCTAAAAGCTGTCTTCTCCAGCAGGTGGCGGTTTTTCGTTTTCTTTCGCTCACGGAGCAATTCATTTTTGTATGGACGTCAATGAGTGTCGAATTTTGTTAACAAACAAATATAATATTTTATTTGCTACGTGTGGCTTATTTGATCAAATATACGTTTCGTAATGATTAGGTTTGTATGAGTGTACTGATATAAGTAGGACACGTAACATCACAGCAACTTTGAGAAAAAACACTATATCGGAGTTGTACCTGGGCATCACTCGTTCAAGCATAACGAGTCATAAACCCCGTCTTTCTACAACTTATCTTCTTAAATTTGGATTTTAAAACTAACCCTAACCACACTGCTAGCTTTATGCCTAACTTTAAAATAAAACCAAAAATATGCATTTTCAGGATTTTTTACGTTTTAGACAATGTTCATGGTGTGGCTGTTGTGGAGTGCCTGTAACTAGTGCCTGTTGTTCACTCTCGTATCTGCTCTCTCATTGGCTAGAATGGTCCCACCTGATCTTGCCTCTTCCCGACTGCCTTCCATTTTTAAAAACATTTATTTTCATTGGGAGAGCGGCCACTAGAGTATCTGGTCAATATAATGGAGAATCTGTGATGAAGTTCATTTTTCACAGTTGGTGATGGCGGGTGTTGTCGAAATCGACACCATGAAGAATTACCACATAGCCTTTGAGAGAATAGACCCCGATACGAGCCGTTACCCCTACTGTATTGTGTGGACACCAATCCCCGTGCTATCGTGAGTTCCCGGAGTAACCATGCATGGCTACTTTGTTTTGCGCGTGATCATAATGGGGCGAGTTGTTGGTGACAGGTCGGTAGCTAACGTTAGCGAGCTGGCTAGCCATTTGCTACCAGTCCGCTTATTAGCTGTTCTCAAGCCCAGTAAATTAGAAATGCCGATCGGTTCAGATAAAATGGTATAATTTAAAACGGTGACTTTCATTTTTCGACGGACCCAGTCAGGGACAGTTGACAGCATAGCCCCGTGGCTAGTAAGCCTTTGCTGGCATCGTAGAAAGGCACACAGGCTAAATATGTTATTCTAACGTTAGCTACTTGGCTACAATGTGATTAATCCAACCAGCTGGTTTTATATCAAAGTGGCTTGATACAATCTATCAGTTTCAGCGAGGCAACTCGCTACATTGTATCAAAGCCACGAGCTGCTTCACTAGTTCAAAGTTACGTCATTTTCACACACAGGTTGTAGGCTGCTACATCATTGGCATTTTGCACATTAGAAGTTTTTATCAGGCTACCAAAACAAAATGGGCTAATTGCTATGGTTTGGCTGTTTCAAAACAGAAATGTGTTTTATGAAATCACCAGTTCTTTAGTCTACCTGTTAGCTATGATTGTGGTTTGGTGTTGTAGGGAGTGTGTTTTGGATCAAGCAGGAGACTGATGCTGAATGTGTACTTAATGGAACCCTATTCCCTTTATAGTGCAATAATTTTGACTCTGGTCAAAGTTAATACACTAAAGAGAATAGGGTGCCATACATTCCTCACCACCCGCTTTTTGCCCAACAACTCATCCGCCCCACATAACATCTCACTGCTTAGTATTTAGGTCGGGATGACTGCACTGCACTCTCTCCAGGAATCCTGTGAGATTAATATTGGATCAGGCATTATCTAGGATGCCTCTCTCCTGCACCATTTCACTGTTGCAAAATAACATCTCTTGAATGCATAATATAAGGGTATCATTGGTATTAACCAATCATATGAATATGCTCTAAGTGGCTGCCAGATTTATGTGCACTACTTTGGACCATAGCCCTATGGGTCCTGGTCAAATGTAGTGCACTATAAAGAAATAGTGTGCCGTTTTGGACTTTATCGTTGTAACTAGATGCAGTTATGCCTCGATCAGACCGACAGCATCAATGCTGCATAATAAATTCTGCAGTCAAACTTTTATTTTTTTCATTATGTAATCCCCCCCAGAAATTGTGGATATGTGTGCAACAAAAGTTCAACATTCACCTTTTGTTACTATTTCTGCCAAGTCTACTCACACACTTTGATGCATACGTTGGGTAAATCCAACGTATGCACCACACAGAATGCACTGCCTCTGCAACGAAATACAGAAAGGCAAACACAGCATTTCTTTGGAAATTAATGTACTTCTGGTGTACTAAAACGCAATGCTGCTGTTTGTCTGATCGAAGGCGTGAGGGTTTGTGGACAATACACTGCCCTGTTTGTTAATTTGATCAGTTAGGCTTTATTCCAACTTTGCTTTGAAAGTCATCCACAGTGAATACATTTTTGTGTAAATCCCAAAGAACTCAACAATTATTTGTTTCATTTTTATTTATTTTATTGTGACAGTCTAAGGCAGGCTATTATTTATTATTTTAATGTATTTTCAAATCGTATTCTTCTTATTCAGATGGCTGCTACCATTCATTGGACACATGGGAATCTGCACCTCTTCTGGTATCATCCGGGACTTTGCTGGGCCCTACTTTGTCTCTGTGAGTACTTCTGTTCTTCCTCTCCTCTCTTCTTTGTTTCTTTCCTCTCATGATTTTTTGTCTGTTCTTTCTCTCAAGCGGCTGAAGGAAATTGACACAAATAATTTGGTTGAAATCCTAATAGGCCTAGACCCACTACACACACTGGCATAATTTAGTGCCCATTTTCCAGAATCAGATTAAGCCTACTCCTGTAGATGAATCTTGGTCGGGGGGAAACCGCCATCACTGTTCCAAGATGTTGAGCTTTGTCTGTAATACTTGTTATACCCAGACCTCATAAGAGTTGGCAAACAGATTTGGGAACAGGCGGCAAGTATAAATTGGAAGAACTGGCTTTAAACCACATTGAAATATCTCTCGGCTGCCTGTAGAGGTAGTGAACAATATATTTATATACAGTGCATTCTGAAAGTTTTCAGACCCCTTGACGTTTTCTACATTTTGTTACGTTACTTATTCTAAAATGTATTAAATAAATGTTTTTCCTTATCAATCTACACACAATACCCCATAATGACAAAGCAAAACAGGTTTTTAGAAATGTTTGCAAAATGTATTCAAAATAAAAACAGAAATACCTTATTTACATGAGTATTCAGACCCTTTGCTATGAGACTCGAAATTGAGCTCAGGTGCTTCCTGTTTAGGGCCGTCCCCAACAACAACATCATCTTGGTCGACCGAAAGTCGTCTGTTCTTTTGACCAAATGTTTGGTTGAATTTCTTTACGTGTATTTTTCCATATATAGACACACCCTATGTGTTTTTAATAAAATCAACTAAACTAAAAGAAACGTCCTCTCACTGTCATCTGCGTTTATTTTCAGCAAACTTAACATGTGTAAATATTTGTATGAACATAAGAAGATTTAACAACTGAGACATAAACTGAACAAGTTCCACAGACGTGATTAACAGAAATTGAAAAATGTGTCTCTGAACAAGGGGTCAAAATCAAAAGTAACAGTCAGTATCTGGTGTGGACCAGCTGCATTAAGTACTGCAGTGCATCTCCTCTTCATGGACTGCACCAGATTTGCCAGTTCTGTGAGATATTACCCCGCACTTCCACCAAGGCACCTACAAGTTCCCAGACATTTCTGGGGGGAATTGCCCTAGCCCTCACCCTCCGATCCAACAGGTCCCAGACGTGCTCAATGGGATTGAGAGCCGGGCTCTTCGCTGGCCATGGCAGAACACTGACATTCCTGTCTTGCAGGAAATCACACACAGAACGAGCAGTATGGGGTAGTCACCTGGAATGCATTTCAATTAACAGGTGTGCCTTGTTAAAAGTTCATTTGTGTAATTTCTTTCCTTCTTAATGCGTTTGAACCAATCAGTTGTGTTGTGACAAGGTAGGGAGGTATACAGAAGATAGCCATATTTGGTAAAAGACCAAGTCCATATTATGTCAAGAACTGCTCAAATATGCAAAGAGAAATGACAGTCCATCATTACTTTTAGACATGAAGGTCAATCAATATGGAAAATTAAGGACTTTGAAAGTTTCTTCAAGTGCAGTTTCAAAAACCATCAAGCGTTATGATGAAACTAGCTCTCATGAGGACCGCGACTGGAATGGAAGACCCAGAGTTACCTCTGCTGCAGAGGATAAGTTGATTAGTTGATTAGCAGCCTCAGAAATTTCAGCCCAAATAAATGCTTCAGAGTTCAAGTAACAGACACATCTCAACATCAACTGTTCAGAGGAGACTGTGTGAATCAGACCTTCATGGTCGAATTGCTGCAAAGAAACCACTACTAAAGGACACCAATAAGAAGAAGAGACTTGCTTGGGCCAAGAAACATGAGCAATGGACATTAGACTGGTGGAAATATGTCCTTTGGTCTGGAGTCCAAAATTGAGATTTTTGGTTCCAACCGCCGTGTCTTTGTGAGACACGATGTGGGTGAACAGATGATCTCCGCATTTGTATTTCCCACCGCAAAGCATGGAGGAGTGGGTGTGATGGATGCTTTGCTAGTGACACTGTCTGTGATTTATTTAGAGTTCAAGGCAAACTTAACCAGCAAGGCTACCACAGCAGTCTGCAGCGATACGCCATCCCATCTGCTTTTGTGCTTAGTGGGACTATCATTTGTTTTTCAACAGGACAATGACCCAAAACAAACCTCCAGGCTGTGTAAGGGCTATTTGACCAAGGAGAGTGATTGAGTGCTGCATCAGATTATATGGCCTCCACAATCAACCGACCTTAACCAATTGAGATGGTTTTGGAAGAGTCAGACTGCAGTGTGAAGGAAAAGCAGCCAACGAGTGCTCAGCATATGTGGGAACTCCAAGACTGTTGGAAAAGCATTCCAGGTGAAGCTGGTTGAGAGAGTGCCGAAAGTGTGCAAAGCTGTCATCAAGGCAAAGGGTGGCTATTTGAATCTCAAATACAAAATATTTTTGGATTTGTTTAAAACTTTTTTTTTATTTTGGTTGCTATATGATTTCATGTGTTATTTCATAGTTTTGATGTCTTCACTATTATACAATGTTGAAAATAGTAAAAAATAAAGAACAACCCTTGAGAGAGAGATTTTTTTGTCCATTTTAAAATATCACATTGATCAGAAATACAGTGTAGCCATTGTTAATGTTGTAAATGACTATTGTAGCTGGAAACGGCAGATTTTTTATGGAATATTTACATAGGCGTACCGAGGCCCATTATCAGCAACCATCACTCCTGTGTTCCAATGGCACATTGTGTTAGCTAATCCAAGTTTATCATTTTGAAGGGCTAATTGATCATTAGAAAACCCTTTTGCAGTTTTGTTACCACAGATTAAAACTGTTCTGACTAAAGAAGCAATAAAACTGTCCTTCTTTAGATTAGTTTAGTGTCTGGAGCATCAGCATTTGTGGGTTCGATTACAGGCTCAAAATGGCCAGAAACAAAGAACTTTCTTCCGAAACCCGTCAGTCTATTCTTGTTCTGAGAAATGAAGGCTATTCCATGTGAGAAATTGCCAAGAAACTGAAGATCTCGTACAATGTTGTGTACTACTCCCTTCACAGAACAGCGCAAACTGCACAACTGAGCAATTGTGGGAGAAGGGCCTTGGTTAGGGTGGTGACCAAGAACCTGATGGTCACTAAGAACCTGATGGTCACTCTGACAGAGCTCCTGAGTTCCTCTGTGGAGATTGGAGAACCTTCCAGAAGGGCAACCATCTCTGCAGCACTCCAGCAATCAGGCCTTTATGGTAGAGTGGCCAGACGGAAGCCACTCCTCAATAAAAGGGAAATGACTGCCCGCTTGGAGTTTGCCAAAAGGCACCTAAAGAACTCTCAGACCATGAGAAACAAGATTCTCTGGTCTGATGAAACCAAGATTGAACTCTTTGGCCTGAATGCCAGGTAAAACTTCTGGAGGAAACCTGGCACCATCCCTACGGTGACGCATGGTCATATCAAATTGTATTGTATTGTATTGGTCACATACACATGGTTAGCAGATGTTATTGCGAGTTTAGGGAAATGCTTGTGTGTAGCGACATGCTTGTGGTGGCATCATGCTGTAGGGATGTTTGTCAGTGGCAGGGACTGGAAGACTAGTCAGGATCAAAAGAAAGATGAATGGAGCAAAGTACAGAGAGATCCTTGATGAAAACCTGCCTCAGAATGCTCGGGACCTCAGACTGGGGCGAAGGATCACTTTCCAACAGGACAATAACACTAAGCACACAGCCAAGACAGCGCAGGAGTGGCTTCGGGACAAGTCTCTGAATGTCCTTGAGTGGCCCAGCCAGAGCCCAGACTTGAACCCGATCAAACAGACCTGAAAATAGCTGTGCAGCGACAGAGCTTGAGAGGAGCTGCAGAAAGTAATGTTAGAAACTCTCCAAATGCAGGTTTGCCAAGCTTGTAGCGTCATAGAAGACTTTAATCTCTGCCAAAGGTGCTTGAACAAAGTACTGAGGAAAGGGACTCTACTGGGGACTAGGTTTCAAGAGAAGGTGTGTGTGTTTGTTCACTATTACATTGTCCTTCCTGGGAGAACTTGTCAGGAACATAAAGTCCCATTAGGGATCAATAGAGTTCAATATGGTGTGTTAACTCCCTGACGCTCCCCTACACGCACACTGCTACAAGCACAGGTGTTGGCCCTTAAAATAAAATCCATTATTTGTGATTGCTAAATTGAAAAAAGTTTCTATACCCATAGGATTACTCTGGTGTGTACAGGGAGAAGAACTAGAGACAACCCCTCCCCCACCACTTTCTCCACCATGAGTATAATGTTTGTTCTAGCTCAGGGATGGGCAACTGGTGGCCGCGGCCCCCTTTGTAGGTCCGCTGATAAAAAAAAAAATTCAGGGGGAACTCAATCGGGGTCTCAACTTACTGTTGTTAGAATAGTAGAATACTATAGCAGTTTTTCTCTTGTTATATCAGTCACTGACAGTCACTCAATTCGCCCATGTCAGCTAAACCTTTTTTTCCCCCCCTCTAGCCAGCTATCTAAACTTGTACTAATCAGGCTCGAATTACAGACCGGGTGGCCCCATTGATTCACTTATGTCCCCCAAAAGGCTAGGGCTGGCTCTGACTGCACGTGTGGGTATGGATGTGGGTAGACAGACCCTCGAGCCACTGCGGTCCCTCATGATGAGTCCCAGGGGAGGCTGCTAAGGGGAGGATGGCTGGATTGGAGTGAATGGTATCAAACACATGAAAATCATGTTTGAGTCCATTTACTCCATTCTAGCCTCCACTGATTAGTTGGGATGGCAGTCGTAATAAAATAGGTTTAAAAATAAAGAGATTCTGTTTTTAACACTCAAGGGTCTTTCATTGTTAAATAAATAAATAAATAAGGACAGTAAGTGAAACTGCACCAGGGGACAACAAGTGGGGTATACTGTAGCACACACACACACACCAATGCTAGCGCCTCCTGGGTGTTCTTTATCTATCTGTTTCCTGTATCACTTCAACACCTTCTATGGTTTGTTGTTGATATCTGCTTAATTTATGTAAATTCATATACCCCAAAAAGTGCACTTTAGGATGATTTAACATTTGTTTTTGCATCATTCACTAGGCTTGATATAATGAACACATGATCATTTATATTGCATATTATTTTCTTTGTTTTATTGCAGGAAGACAACATGGCCTTTGGGAGACCAACAAAGTAAGTGAATGGAATGTTCGGGGTTAAATCTTATCTTGATGACTGAAATGTTTATTGTCATCTTCATGGTCAAATCAGTAGAGGGGATATTAAAACCTCAGCATCTTTTCTCAACATACAGTGGGGTCCCAAATTATTGACAACCTTGAAAAAGATGAGCAATAATGAATGTATTTCAAATTCTGTGCTATATAGTATGCAACAAAAAAAGTGAAATTATGTTATACTAATGCAATTAGGATAATCCTGAATGAATCTTGAAATATGATCAGTGAGAAAGTTACAGATGGTAAAAGTTCATATCCCTAAGACATGCTAACCTCCCCTGTTATTGTAATGGTGAGAGGTTAGCATGTCTTGGGGGTATGATATAAAATGCTAACCTCCCCTGTTATTGTAATGGTGAGAGGTTAGCATGTCTTGGAGGTATGATGTTTGAACCTCTAACTTTCTCACTGATCATTACTCATGATTCTTTTAGGATTATCCGTAATCATGGTAGCATCCAGATTTAATGTAGGAGTGTTTAGCTATATTCTTACAATAAAAGTGACAACAAAATGACACAATACATTATTTAGCATTAATTTATATTTGGCACAAAATCTGAAACACAACCAAAACAAACTGCAAATACATCCAACAAGTTTGTAGAGTCACACGCTTGATGTAGTCATTGCATGCAAGGATTATGGGACCGAATACTAAACCTTCGACTACTTTATTTATATGAATCTTCAGGGGTGTCAATAATTTGGACCCCTCCTTTTTTGTGTTTTTATTACTTGTTAAACAAAATTGATTTCTCAGAGCAATTGTATTAATATAAAATATAATTTCCCTATTTATTTTTGTTGCAAACAATATACAGAGTGTACAAAACGTTAGGAACACCTTCCTAATAATGAGTTGCACTCCCCCCTTTTGCCCTCAGAACAGCCTCAATTTGTCAGGACATGGACTCTACAAGGTGTCAAAAGCGTTCCACAGGGATGTTGGCCCATGTTGACTCCAATGCTTCCCACAATTTTGTAAAGTTGTCTGGATGTCCTTTGGGTGGTGGACCATTCTTGATACACACAGGAAACTGTTGCATGTGGAATAACTCAGCAGCGTTGCAGTTCTGGCTCCTAATACCATACCCCGTTCAAAAGCACTTAAATATTTTGTCTTTCCCATTCACCCTCTGAATGGCACACATACACAATCCATGTCTCAAGGCTTAAAAGTCTTTCTTTAACCGGTCTCCTCCCCTTCATCGACACTGATACAAGCATTTCGCTACACTCGCATTAACATCTGCTAACCATGTGTATGACCAATAAAAATTGATTTGAAGTGGTTTTAGCAAGAGACATCAAAAAGGGATCATAGCTTTCACCTGGTCAGTCTGTGTCATGGAAAGAGCAGGTGTTCCTAATGTTTTGTACACTGAGTGTAGCTCAGTATTTGAATTAGTTATTTTATACAGTCATTATTGCTAATCTTTGTCAAGGGTGTCAATCATTTCAGACCCCACCGTATCTTGAATTAAAGCACTTGTGGATTATTTAATTACAGTTCTGAGAGAGAATATTGGTGCAGAGCAGTTGGACCCAGATCTATTTGTGCTTTATACCCAACTCAAGACAGCACAAACCGATCTGGGACCAGGCTACAGAGCAGTAGCTAGTTTCTGATAGAAGATCTATGTATTTGAAGGTACTGGATGCTGGACGTAGCCAAGGTGTATGCTAGTGGCTCCAACGCCTGGGACACAGCAGTGCATGACGCCTCAGAAGAGTACAAAAACAGAATGGTAAGGAATTGTGGGTGTAAGGTTGCAACCGGAAGGTCGTCGGTTTGAATCCAAATTCTGGTGGGGTTCTAGGTATCATAGATGCCATCTCCTGCCGTTGTGCCTTTTAAGCAAAGTACTTTAACCCCTAAACTGTTCCAGGGGTGCCGCACCGTACTAACGTTGATTATACTTCTCTCTCTCTCTCCCTAGCACAACCTCTGCTGTGACAACTGTCACTCCCATGTGGCCATGGCTCTGAACCTGATGCGCTATGAGAATAAGACCTCGTGGAACATGATCAACCTCTGTCTGCTCTCCCTAGTCCATGGAAAACATGTCAGGTACTGAGATACTGACTGTTTGTCTGTCTTTGTCTGCCCTCATTCCGCTACGGCAAACGCGTCAGGTACTGAGATACTGCTGCAGAAATAGTTCTGAATCTCTTGCATTTGCATTGTACAGATGCACCACAGTGTGACTGAACTGTTTTAGAGCCAGAACTATCATACTCATGCTCCACAAAGCCATGCGATGTAGGGCTAGATATTGGGGATGTGTAATCTCTGGGTCCCATGGGCTGATGGTTATGATGTCACTAAATTTCCTCTGAATACAGGGAATCCTGAGAGACAGACGGACAGAGACAGAGGGCCTCCTGATGATTTTGTGGAGATATTAGGATTCGAGTCTGATGGACGAATAGTATGTTGTGGTTGAAGGAATGTGACAGCTCGTTTCCATGCCCCCTCATGTGAGAGTGGTAGTGGCCAGGAGTCTTCCCACTAGCATACTACCTAGATACAGTTCCTATTTCTGCAACTTTTAATAACCTGTGATTCACCAAGAGTGATTTGTTGTTACAATTCATTGAATCTATTTACTACATTGGAGTTTATCCAGGATAATAATTCTCTAAAACTCTGCTATAAACAAGTGATGCTTCATATCTTGTATATTATCTATGAGTCTGCTTGTATCTGCATCTTATTAAAATATTTGTATTTTTCTTAGAACTCAATTGACAGTTCTGTTTAGACCTGTTTTAATGATGGCTCTTTTCGAAACCGTATTATAGATTTCAGATAATCTCAAGTGTGTTGGATTATTTGGATACTTCCTACAGTTTCCATGGTGAATTTTGGACTGCAGATGGGAGTGAAATTCATGATGTTTTGGAATGCTGCAGAGTTCATTTGTGTTCTAGAATGTGAACCCATCCATACCATGTATTCATGCAATCTGAGTGGTATGCATGCTACTAAGCTCCTGGCCTGGCTGGAGTTTAACGGTTGCCGTGGCGACCGCCTGAGCCTCGGCGTAATTGATTACGTGCATGCGATCTCAAGCATGTGCGGTCACGACAACGGGGGAAATTATGTGAAGATTCAGATTTTCACTCACACTCCTCAGACCTCAGATATGATCACATACGTCTTGTTGTTGCTCCAGAAAGCCAATGTCACTCTCTCCCTCTCTCTGCTCCCCGTCTGTATCGCCCACTCTCTTTGCCCTCCCCTCTCTGTCTTTGTCTCTATTTCCAGTTGTGCAGGGTTCCTGAAGACCTGGCTTCCCTTCCTCATGTTGCTGGGTATTATCCTGACTGTGGCTCTGACCATTAACCTGCGGTGACCAGCCAACCAGGTGGGAGGACACAGCTTACAGGGTGGTAAGTGGGAGGGACTCCTTGCAGGAGGGAGATGGGGGTTTCAGTGAGGTGAGAGCACGCACGGAGAGGGGGGGACACCCTGCAGGTTGGAAGTTGAGGTGGGAGGTGTCACACTACACCTACTCTACTCTGCTTGTGAGGACAGAGAGGAAAAAAAGACATGGAACTGTGAGATCCCAGCAACAAACAAACCAATGAGAGGAGTGAGGAGAAGGGCAATAACATCCTCCACTCAACTAAACACAAAGCCTGCTTGTTTCTAGGACCAGGCAACCTGGCTTTCAATGGTGGCGGATGGCAATTTTTAGTTTTTTTGTTTATTTTGGGGTTGATCTGAATTGTTCTTGATGGACGGTAGCTTACTTATAAATGTTTTAATCCCCCTCCACACACATCCCAACCCCATGCAGTTTTTAAATGTTTTGTTTTTCAATTAAGTCCTCCTATGGGGTTATAGACCATCCATTACCTAGAAATGATGAGGATGTTGCAGGTTCTGTAGACTAGAGGAGCGATGGTAGTGGTGAAGGGGGCAGGGGTTGTTCTTTCTTTCAGGGGTAGTAGTCTTGTCTCCCACAGCGACAGCAGCATCCATCTCTTTCTCTCTATCCATCTAATGACATGGGACTGATGAGGCTTCCCATACTCCATCTTGGAACAGAAAACATGATATTTCCCTTTTAATGCCTTTCAAGGAATGTGTTATTGCGTTGGCATTTTACACTTGGATTGATACAGTTCCTATTTCTGCAACTTTTAAAAACCTGTGACTCACCAAGAGTGATTTGATGTTACAATTAATTGAATCTACTACATTGGAGTATATCCAGGATAATAATTCTCAAAACTCTGCTATTAACAAGTGATGCTTCATATCTTGTATAATATCGATGAGTCTAATTTAACTGCTTGTATGTGCATCTTATTAAAATATTTGTATTTTTCTTAGAACTCGATTGACAGTTCTGTTTAGACCTGTTTTAATGATGGCTCTTTTCGAAACGGGATTATAGATTTCAGATAATCTCAAGTGTTGGATTATTTTGATACTTCCTACAGTTGCCATGGTAACCTCTGGAACCCTGGACTTTGGACTGCAGATGGGAATGAAATGCATGATGCTGTGGAATGCTGCAGAGTTCATTTGTGTTCTTTGTTCTAGAATGTGAGTGTGCCAAATGTAGAGCTTCCCGGTCCCTACAGGAGAGGGATCACCGCTTTCTGATCTGTTCCACACACAAACTTTAACCTCAATGTGCCCCAGAAGAAAGAAGTACCTCTGAGACCTGGCTCTGCCTGGGTTGACAAATTGAAAGTAATTCATATAGTTGGTGCCTGGAAAAACAATTGTCTTCTATCATGGGGCTTCCTGGATAACATGTATGTACATGAATGGCTCAATTTATATCAAACTACATTTTTAGACCGTACCATCTATATTGATTTTGTATGTAGTAGCCTACTTTCAAACACTAGCTAATCCTAGATCAGGGGTTCCTAAACTTGGTCCCAGGGCCTCCCCTGGATGCACGTTTTGGTTTTTGCCCTAGCACTAAACAGATTATTCAAATAAGCAACAGAATCATCAAGCGTTGATTATTTGAATCAATTTGGTCTAGGGAAAAGACCAAAACGTGCACCCTTGGGGGGCCTCTGGACCTCGTTCAGAAAACCCTGTCCTAGATGATGGTTGGCACACAAAATCCAATGACATGGCTTTCTTCTGCGGTGGCAGGTTCAAATCCCCTCATTGTAGCCTGCTGGCTCCTCCAGGTTTACACACCCATACCCTTGTCGCACTACCGAGCTGGACTGAACCGATGTACTGAGCTGGCCTGGTTACGCATCCAGCGTGTAAGCATGCTGACAATAAAAATGACTGCGCCAGCACAGCTTGGTTCGGGGTGGCCTGTTAGTGTTAGAAGCATACATGTCTTTGGCTTAATATCCTGGGGTCTCCTACTGTGCCAGAGAAAGTCACTCCTGTCTCAGATGAGATTAGGACATAGTGAAATGCCAATGCATCCCTATGCAGCCCTTTTCACATTCCTGCTTCTCTCTCTCTAGTTGGACTTTATTATTTGAAATTCCAGTAAATGTGATAGATGTCGATCTACTACTGCAATAACCCCAAATTGTATGTAACAAAACAAACAAAAAACAACGTTTTAGATTTGTATAGGAAGTCTTTAAAGATCCTTCTTTGTTTTCCATTACATTCACAGTCAAGGTAGTTTTACACTACTTCTGTAGCTATTGGTGATTTTATGCGAGATGCCAATTCTTTCCAGGGTATTTACATTCCTTTGGTGTGCTTATGGCTTCTTTCTCATCTTTCTTTTCCCTTTCATATTCATGTGTAAATATTAGACCAAGTGATATTGTCTTAGGTTTGATTATATTCTCAAATATCCTGTTTTAATTTTCTGTTTTAATTTATATTGTAAATTAACTATCTTCCTTTATTCCCTTCATTTTCTACATGCAATACTATATGATACAATATCAAAACTCATCACTGTTCTGCAATGAAGCAATTTTGTGCCTGAATGCATGAGTGAGTGTGTATGTCAATAGAAGCGTGTGGGCGTGTGCATGCATGATGGCCAGTTGTGCATGTCCTGGCTGCGTGTTCTATGTCTTTGTGGACATATAACTATTTTCTTGAATCCTGTGGCTTTTTGGGGGAATTGATGATAACTGCATATGATATTAGATGACTGAATACAACTTCATTTATATACACTTATTTATTACCCAAATAGTTTTCTAAAATTATGTAAATTGATAAAGGTATAGTACATAATAGACTAGACTGTAATGGACCTTTTTTAAATGATCCATTGTTGACCCAGGTTTCCCAGTCTTGATATTAATTGTGTCTACACTCAGAAAAAAGGGTTCCAAAAGGATGCTTCAGCGGTCCCCATAGGAGAACCCTTTTTGGTTCCGTGTTGAACCCTCTGTGGAAAGGGTTCTACATGGAACCCTAAGGGGTTTTACTTGGAACCAAAAGGATTCTACCTGGAACCAAAAAGGGTTCTTCAAAGAGTTCTCCTATGGACATCAGATAAATCTTGAGGGAATCCTTTTTGAGCCAGATAAGGATGTTCATATGATAGGTAAACTATACAAAACTTTGCAGAGAGCCTATCCAACTGACAGTCTCTTAGGAAAAAATATAAGTGATCAGAACCAAGACTTAAAAATAACTGATATTGGCACAAGATGGAGGGAATGTTGGATCATAACGAGGTTACAGTTAACTAAAATGAACGTATGCTAGAATGTATTATACAAGAGACAACATTCACAAATTCTACAGCACAATGGCAAGAGTCATGTCTGAAGTGTAAAACTAATAATTACTCAATAATCCATGCTTTCTGGGGATGTTATAAAGTCAAAGTTATAGGCGGAGTTAAAGTTTGCTCTCAGAAGTATTAGTGTAAATGTACTTTTAATCTGTCTGTATATTTTAAGACATGGTATACTGTATGAGGGTGCAGTGAGTTACCCTATGGGTTGGACCATACTTTTCTCGCCAATCATCTTTAAAAATATATATACTTAGACTGGAAATCAACCAATACTCTGTAATTTACGCAATGGAAAGGTCAACTGCTTTATTATCTAAATGTTGAAAGTGAGTGGGCTACAGAAAGAAACAAAATGGTGCTGTTTTGAGGCCATGTGGCATAAAGTGATGTGGGTGCTGTAGATGGGTGCTAGTGGGTCTGGGTAGGTGTGATGTAATTGATGTTGGTATGAGGTTGTCGTGTTGTATGTGTAAAATTGTTCAAAAAAATGTAATAATAAAGTTCTCCAATGGGGACAGCCAAAGAACCCTTTTAGGTTCTAAAGTAGCTATTTTTTTCAAAGAGCGTAGGAGGTGCCATGTAATAGTTTTAATCTACATTTCTAACAGCAGAAGGGTTGCCCCTCCATCCTGACGTCATTGATGACTGTTGGTGAGTGAGGAGCATCACCTGAGATGCAGGAGAATAGCTCTGCTCAGTGTGAACAAACCGACTGGGGATTGAAAACGGTGCTTAAGAACCAAAAGTGGTCCCTGTTTTTTGTGTACTATGTCATCCATTTTGTATGATACACACTATAAAGAGTGCATTCGGAAAGTATTTTCACACCCCTTTCTTTTTTCTACATTTTGTTACGTTACAGCATTATTCTAAAATGGATTAAAAAAAATTTTTACCCTCATCAATCTAAAACAATACCCCATAATGACAAAGCATGCACTGTATACAAAAGCATGTGGACACCCCTTCAAATGTGTGGATTTGGCTATTTCAGCCACACCCATTGCTGACAGGTGTATAAAATTGTGCACACAGCCATACAATCTCCATCGACAAACATTGGCAGTAGAATGGCCTTACTGAAGAACTCCGTGACGGCCTCCCGAGTGGCGCAGCCGTTTAAGGCACAACTACAGCCTGGGGTTCGATCCCAAGCGACTCCTTGTGGCAGGCCGGGTGCCTGCAGGCTGACGTCGGTCATCCAGTTAAATGGTGTTTCCTCCGACACATTGGTGCAGCAAGCTTCCGGGTTAAGCGAGTGGGTGTTAACAAGCGTGGCTTGGCGAGTCGTGTTTCAGAGGACGCATGACTCAACCATCGCTTCTCCCGAGCCCGTTTGATAGTTGCAGCGATAATACAAATAAAAGAGCTCAGTGACTTTCAACTTGGCATAGTCATAGAGTCAGTTCGTCAAAATTATGCCCTGCTAGAGCTGCCCCTGTAAACTGTAAGTGCTGTCATTGTGAAGTGAAAACGTCTAGGAGCAACAACGGCTCAGTCATGAAGTGGTAGGCCACAAGCTCACAGAACATGACCGCCGGGTGCTGAAGTGCGTAGGTGCTGAAGTGTGTCACTACCAAGTTCCAAACTTCCTCTGGAAGCAACGTCAGCCATGCACAAGAACTGTTCGTCGGGAGCTTCAAGAATTGTGTTCCCATAGCCGAGCAGCCACACACAAGCCTAAGATCACCATGCGCAATGCCAAGCATCGGCTGGAGTGGTGAAAAGCTCGCCGCCATTGAACTCTGGAGCAGTGGAAACGCATTCTCTGGAGTGATGAATCACACTTCACCGTCTGGCAGTCCAACAGACGAATCTGGGTTTGGCGGATGCCAGGAGAACGCTACCTGCCCGAATGCATAGTGCTGACTGTAAAGTTTGGTGGAGGAGGAGTAATGGTCTGGGGCTCTTTTTTATGGATCGGGATAGGCCCCTTAGTTCCAGTGAAGGGACATCTTATCGATACAACATACAATGACATTCTAGACGATCCTGTGCTTCCAACTTTGTGGCAACAGTTTGGGGAAGGCCCTTTCCTATTTCAGCATGACAATTCCCCCTCTGCACAAAGCGAGGTACATACAGAAATATTGTTGAGATCGGTGTGGAAGAACTTGACTGGCTTGCACAGAGACTTACCTCAACCCCATCAAACACCTTTGGGATGAATTGGAATGCCGACTGCGAGCCAGGCCTAATCGGCCAACATCAGTGCCCGACCTCATTAATCCTCACAAAGGGGGGACCAACTCTATATTAATTCCCATGCTTTTGGAATGAGATGTTCGACAAGCAGGTGTCCACATACTATTGATCATGTAATGTATGTTATGTCCTGCAACACAAAAAAAAACTTAACATATGATACGAAATGGATGACATTTTACAAATCCAATTTAACTATGTTATCTATTTGTTCTGCTTAAGATCCTAGAGTGCAACTCCCCAATTGGTAGTTACAGTCTTGTCTCATTGCTGCAACTCCTGTACGAACTCGGGAGAGGTGAAGGTCGAGAGCCGTGCGTCCTCTGAAACACAACCCAACCAAGCCGCACTGCTTCTTGACACAATGCCCACTTAACTCAGAAGCCAGCCGCACCAATGTGTTGGAGGGAACACCGTACACCTGGCGACTGTGTCAGCATGCACTGCGCCCAACCCGCCACAGGAGTCACTAGTGCGCGAAGGAACAAGGACATCCCTGCAGGCCAAACCCTCCCTTAACCTGGACAACGCAGGGCCAATTGTGCGCTGCCCCAAGGGTCTCCCGGTCGCGGCCGGCTGCGACAGAGCCTGGACTCGAACCCAGAATCTCTAGTGGCACTGCGCCACTCGGGAGGCCCAGAGTGCATCTTTAAGTGGAATTGATTTTAGTTCTGATAGGTGGGCAATTTGAGAATTTAGAGGCAAGATTGGATGTAAATTGTGGCCTTGATTCCATTCTGAAGCCTTGCTTCTTTCCTCTAATGGAAAACAGAGTAGAAAGCATGTTTTTTTGTGTGCAATGGAACCAGTCCTATTTAAACTTGTACCGGGCTAGTTCTCAATTTCTGTTCTGTTCAAGAATCTGTTCTAGAATCAGTAATATTCTTCAGAGTGTAGTTGAATTGATATTAGATGTTCTTTCCTCTGGTTGTAACTAGGTGCTGGGTTGTGGAATGTGGACACCTGTGGTTTCACACATTCAGTCTGCTAACAAAAGACAGTTGGGATGCTATTATGACTGAGGGCCAATAATCATATAAAGTCATACAAATCTTAACACCAATACACTTCTTTTGTTCTTTAAATCCCTTGAAATGTCACTATGCTGCAGAAGATTAGGAGTTCAGTTTTCCCATGAAAGAATCTGCAAGTGACTGAGTGAACTATGAATGTATTTAAATGACATGTAACTATGATACCAATAAAGACGTTTATTTATTGTAGACTATTTGTTTGTGAAGCATTTCTGAAGAAATAGTGCATACATTAGGCTACTATTTCTAGATCATATCACATTACTTATGCCTACTCATACAGCATAGGCGTATTAATTATTACATGCACTCAACATTATAGCAAAGCTAATTTGTGTCAAGGAGAAAAGGCTAATTGAAAAAAATCTACGCTCAATTTCAAGTGAATTTCACCACTGATCCAACCACTCGTAGCGTCTTTCAGAGTTGACACTTGGCTATCAAAAGGACAACCTCGGATTCAATTGCCATTTGTCATCATCCTCTATGCTCTTTCCCTCTTTTTCTGTAGAGAGCATTGGGGGAGGAAGGGTGGGCAGACATCAGAGGCTCCGCTTCCCCTCCCTCTAAAAAGCATTGTTGATCTAATATCACCTAGAGTGAGAGAGGAAGGCGCGTCTACCTAACACCATTGTATCCGCATTTTCTGTAGCACAGCTTTTGATCTGCAAATGCTCGAAGGTGCTTCCGTCTTTATTGATCTAGATACATTCACTTTTTTCTTGTGGAATATGAAAAAGTTCTACACATAGCCTGTGTTCGTCATTGTTATAACATTGGCAATGACTTTGGCGCGTATTCAGATGTATTCAACTTGATGGCTCGAAATATAAAATTAAGAACTTTACATTTTTCATCTTGTTGATGTGGACCCCATGTGTGCTTATTCAGTGCCCCAATAGTTATAATCGAGTGTCATTCCACAAGGATCTGGGAATGTGCCCGTTCATTATCATCTTCGTGCTTAGGCCTATAATTCTGGCCATTTTGCGCTTCTGGTTATTATAACATATTGGTAAAATCTTTAGCCTAGCCTACCTGTCTATCGAATAGCGTGAAGATAATGACTTATTTCATAATTATTCGGCAATCACCTATTAATCGGATTGTATGAGATATATCCTAACAAACTAATCATTTGAAGGCATCGGTTGAGAACATTGATCCATGTTTAAAATATAAGACACTACAAACTTCTACATTTGTTAAGGTTTTTGTCAAATTCAATAGTTGCATTTCTCTTTCCCGCCCGGTGTAGACCTAGCCTGCATGCTGTTAATTAAAGTGGGAGGACAGAAAGGCTCGGACGGGGTGAGTGGAAAGCTGAAAAGACCCTCCCCGCAGATTGTAGCCTACGATGCGATGGTGCTTTAATTTCATTGTTTGAGAGGAGCGACGCTCGGCTTGCACACGCTGGGATCAAATAGCCCCGACAGCGAGATCCCCTTTTGTCATGGAAATCAGACCCTGACTCTCAGTCACACGTGGGCTTCATAAATGCTAAGAAGTAGAACATCCAGCCAGGACTTGTAATACAGAACAGAACGGGTCAAGGAGATGGCGAGGACAATCTGACCAGTGTACGAAAGGACTCTCTCTCCACGTTTCACTCTCATCGGCAGTAGGATATATGCATAGTTATATATAGCTAATGTGCACAGTCAATGCGCTGTAGTCTACAGCATATGCAGCGCATATGCATTTCTTTTGTCGCGCTTAGAAGAAGTAGGCAAGAAGGTCGAGTTTGTTATTCTTTTGAAATGGCAATCAAGTCATTTTCGGTAAGTGTAATTCGCTCTGTATAGAATACTTTTTTTGTTTTCAATGTATAGAAACTATATTTATCACTGTTCTGGTATCGCGTAGCCTGTTTTTCAAAAATGCTGTATTTGGCTCTACGGATGGTTTTCTGTGCGCTACTCTGTTCTATTTCTGCGCGCGCATTCGGGTGCCCTCTTCGTTGTGAATGCTCCGAAGCTGCTCACACAGTGAAGTGTGTTTCCAAAGACTTGCGGAGTGTCCCGTCTGGGATACCAGGGTACACGAGGAATCTGTTCATAACGGGAAACCAGATCAGCAGAATTGGACCGGAATCGTTCAAAGGGCTGGACAATATAACAACGCTGTCACTGAGTAACAATAGGTAAGAGAAACATTGCCTAGCGAAAAAAAAATACTTGTTTTCTAGTTTGGCCTAATTTTATTTGCTCAAGTTTATATATGCCTCATGATTTGAAGTGTCAATGTATTAATATATCAAACACGTCATAGAGTTTGTCTGTCCTACCCCGGTTATGATACAGCCTGGAATCGAACCAGGGTCTGTGGTGACGCCTCTAGCACTAAGATGCAATGCCTTTTTAATTTAACCTTTATTTAACTAGGCAAATCAATTAAGAACAAATTCTTATTTACGGCCTACACCAGACAAACCCGGACGACGCTGGGCCAATTGTGCGCTGTCCTATGGGACTCCCAATACGCCCGGTTGTGATACAGCCTGGATTCAAACCAGGGTGTCTGTAGTGACGCCTCAAGCACTGAGATGCAGTGACTTAGACCACTGCGCCACTGTTATTATAGACCATGAGTGACTATGCATCCTCTGCTTCCTCTGTATCTCTCCCTCCCTGCAGGATAACAGAGGTAGAGTCTCAGACATTCTCTGGGTTGCGTTCCCTCCGCTCTCTTGACCTGAGCTCCAACCAGCTGTCTGTCATCAACCCAGAGGCCTTCACTGTCCCGGGCCACACCCTCAGGGAGCTCAACCTCAGCCAAGCTCTCTACAACCACTCCTCTGTCATGAACCTGGCTATGTCTCTTCGCTGGTCCACCCTGGTTGAGCTCCCGGACCCTGGACCTGTCAGGGAACAGCCTGATCTACCTGCCTTCTCACACCTTCTCCTACCTGGGGGGCCTACAGAGGCTCATCCTGGCCAACAACTCCCTGGTGGCCCTCCACAATGGCACCTTCTCTGGGCTGGACTCTCTGGAGCAGCTGGATCTGACCCTTAACGCTCTGCGGACCGTCCAGGAAGAGGGCCTGACTGAGCTAGCCTCTCTGCCCCCCGGGGTGAGACTCCTTCTAGGGGAGAACCCCTGGACCTGTATCTGTGGCATGGAGCCCTTCGCTGCCTGGCTCAACTCCTCCCAGGGGCATGTGGGGGGACGCAGAGGGCCTGGTGTGTGCCTTCCCCTCAGACATGAGGAACACCTCTCTGCTGAGGCTGGCGGCTGGACAGGCTGGGGCTGGTGGGGATGGGGTGGCGCTGGGGTGCCACAGGGTGGGTGAGGGAGCGGACCTGGCCCTCCAGACTTCCTACGTGTTCCTTGGGATCGTCCTGGGCTTCGTGGGACTCGTCTTCCTCTTGGTCCTCTACCTCAACCGGCAGGGCATCAAGAAGAGGATCAATGACATGCGGGAAGCGTGCTCGGAGGTGTTGGAAGGATACCACTACCGCTACGAGCACGACTCCGACCCCAGGCTCTCACAGGTCTCCACCACAGCAGACATTTGATGATAGCAGGACACTCAAGGGGCTTCCATGATCCTTCTTTCATAATCAACAACTTTTTTTCTATTGCATTTATAAGTACATAAGGTCATGTAAAAACTGTACATATGAATTGTATGTAAATATAAACATACAGTAAGTATATGACTGAGTATTGTTATTGTTTTCCTAGTAGCTTTGTCCATGATTAAAGCATGCGCTGTCTGATCTGTAGTCCTTCACAACCAGTCCTCACTTTCAGTCCACACATTGTCTGAGACTGGGGATTACCCATGGCTAACAAATGGGCATTGACTGTGAAAGAGAACTGTTGTATGGATGGGGGACTGACTGACTGTTCTTCTACATTGATTTGCCCCTCTTAAAAGTGGGCTTCTCTGTCTGTCCTAGAATGAAGTGTCACGTGAAGGAGTGAAGCTACATTTGGACAATATAATTTATGTATGTTATGATTCTTGTAACTGAGAAAAGATATGGATGAATACACTTAATTCATGAAGCTGAAGTAATGTAACTGAAGACTGTTCTTATACATTTCACCTGCTATGACTTTACTTAAGTATTGTTCTTTGAGAGGAGGTCTTGTAAATGTATACTATCGCTACCAAGCTCACATACAGCCAAATTAATCAGCTCATGAGCTGCAAGTTGTGTGACACCAACCCCTGTGAAGCTTATGCACAATGGCTATGTCTGAAATTGCACCATATTCCCTGTATGGGCCCTGGTCAAAAGTAGTGGACTTATAAAGGGAATAGCGTGCCATTGGGACGCAGACAATCTCTCATTGAACTCTGAGGGCCAGCTCACCCCAGGACTGAGGAGCATTTCTTTGGTCTTCTATCCCTCTGCCCCAGGGTGCCTGAAAGGAATCCCAGCAGATTAGTCCCCATAGCATTCCAAAGGGAGGAGAACCTCTCCTCTAAGCTCTCCTAAAAGCAACTCTCTCTCAATTCAAAAGGCTGTTTTGGCATGGGAAACATATGTTTACATTACCAAAGCAAGTGAAATACATAATAAACAAAAGTGAAATGAGTAGTAAACATTACACTCACAAATGTTTCAAATGAATAGAGACATTTGAAATGTCATAGTATGGCTATGTACAGTGTTGTAACGATGTGCAAATAGTTAAAGTACAAAAGGGGAAAACATTTAAATAATATGGGTTGCATTTACAATTGTGTTTGTTCTTCGCTGGTTGCCCTTTTCTTGTAGCAGCAGGTCACAAATCTTGCTGCTGTGATGTCACACTGTGGTATTTCACCTAATAGATATGGGAGTTTATCAAAGATAAGATGAGGGGGAAAAGGACTGTTGCACACTGCACAGCCAAAGTCATCCAGCAACGGAAATCTCAAAATCTCTTTCATGAAAATGTGCTTTGTTTTAAGTTCTCCAGTTTTATTTTCAAGATGATGAGAACCAGGACGAGGCTGCGGCTATAGGGCAGTAACTGGGGCTATATGGCCGAGGCTGAAGCTGGGTGTGCATGTGGCTGAGCCAAAAGCGACCCCTCCTCCTTGAAGACAACACGCCATTCTCTTTAAAGGAAGGAACGCCTGGCTGGAGCTGCAGCTTTTTCTGTTTAAGGGACATTTTTCAGTGATAAGATACAGATGAGTCTGGAATGTCAACAGCAGAGCAGGCAGCAGTAGTTTCATTGAGAGGCCAAAGCCTGCTCTGCTCTTATTAACCAGTGCAGTGGAGGAACTGTTGTTGTCTTCCTACAACAGAAATATACTGTTTGTTTTACACTTCAATTATATTTAATTCCTCCACTCTAACAGTGTTTTTGACTAATTTATGAAGTGATAGTTAAATTGGTTGGGTATGAAGGGGGTCCGGGTCTCTTTGAGATGTGCTCTTTGTCATGTTCTGCAATGTTTCTGTCATGATAATTGGTCCCAGGTTAATGCTCAGTCTGGTGTGGGAAAACTAGAGGGAGAATAAAACAACAAAGAACACATTTCTTATTGATTTCTAACTCAATTTTATGTTTTCATTTTGATCGCATGTTTTTTAGTTGAATCAGAAAGCCTGCACGTTGTGTCGAATCCTTTTAACCAAACTTGAAATTCTCTAGGCATATTTGAATTAGGTTTTCCTTTTTATATATATTTTAGATAAAAGCCTACAAGTGTCAGCCTGGTTTTGCGGTGGTTTGCTGGTGGTAGAGAGGATAGAACAAAACACAATGGCTTGGTCTGAAATACACACTATTCTCTATATAGTGCACTACTTTTGACCATAGCCCTGGTCAAAGGTAGTGCACTATGTAGGGAATAGGGTACCATTTCAAACAGACACAATAACTTCATAAAACAAGAAGGGCCTCTACTCTGCTGTGGTTGAATTGAACAGAGTTTGACATTACTTTCTGACTCTGCTGGCCCTCATCACAGTGTTCCTCATTATCCTCCTGCACAAAAGCTGACTCACTCCCACTGTGGCCGTGGTGATGTAGGACGTGTCACAGAGAAAGACCTAACTACGAGCAAAGCTCCACTACTAATTACAGGGAGTGCTGCGAGAGAGAGAAATTAACTTGAGGGAGGGAGAGAAAGAAAGAGATGGTAAGAGAGGGGGAGGGAGGAAGAGAGAGAGATGGGGGTGGGGGTTGTGTCTTCGACCACACACACGTGTGGTCGAAGGCCTATCCTTTATCATATTGAAATGTTATTCAAATCTCTCTGGTAGTAATAATCCAGCATTTTTTACACACTTAGAGTCAGCCAATTGTGCTGCATGCTAAAAATGACCAGATAAAGTATTATTGAAAGGTACAGTATTTTTATTCATTTTATTCAGTCTATTCATTTATGTTCATGGATGGGACTGTGCAATTGGGCAAGTCTTCAGGTCAAACAAGTGAATTGTGTATCAAATATACATTTCCCAAGTTGCAGTACCCAATCTATGTGGCCAATTACACTGAGAAGAGAAAACAATTGAGGCTACTACAACAACAAAACAAAGACAGCCTCTAGCTAATGGCATGTTCTGTGAACTGTGTGTGCATTGTCCTCCCATTCTAAGATGCTTTGTGATGTGATAGCAGCTAGCTTCTCCCACAATCATGACTAGGGTGCATCTGAAGTGGCACCCTGTTCCCTTTAGTATACTACTCCAGCCACCCTAGTCATAGACTGTTCTCTCTGCTACCGCAGGGCAATCGGTACCGGAGCGCCAAGTCTAGGTCCAATAGGCTTCTTAACAGCTTCTACCCCCAAACCATAAGACTCCTGAACAGCTAATCAAATGGCTACCCAGACTATTTGCATTGCCCCCCACCCCCTTCGCCTCATTCCACGCTGCTGCTACTCTCTGTTATTATCTATGTATAGTCACTGTAATAACTCTACCTACATGTAAATATTACCTCAATTACCTCGGCACCGGTGCCAGTACATTGACTCTGTACTGGTACCCCCTGTATGTAGCCCCGCTATTGTTATTTACTGCTGCTTTTTAATTTGTTGTTATTCTTATCTCTTACTTTTTTGGGGGGACATTTTCTCAAAACTGCATTATTGGTTAAGGGCTTGTAAGTATTCGGCGCATGTGACAAATAGAATTTGATTTGATTTTGATGCCCATTCCCTATATAGTGCACTTCATTTGACGATGGACAGTAGTGCTCTATATAGGGAATAGGGTGCCATTTCAGGTACAGCCTATGTATGGCAATCTGATACAGCAGCCATTATCAGTGAAGTGTCATCATTCCTAATAACTGCCACTGGGAAGGAAATCCATGAGAAGTAGGCCTATTTCCATTTGCCTTTATGCAATGTGTCATGACAAGAGCAAAGCATGAGAATGAATGTAGTAATGCACTATAAAGAGAATAGGGTGCCATTTGGGATGCAGACAGACGAACAGAGATTGGTGACTGTTGGTCATTACTTACCCCTCAGGTTACTATTGGGTGGATCTGTGACTGGGTTCAATTAACGGACTTATGATGTCTGGCTTTGGCCACAACTGTTGTCTTGAAAAATCAATGGTGTCCGTTTTCAATAGGCTGGGCTGCAAGGTTGTCACAGCAGGGAAGGAAGAGCAGAGAGACAGACAGACAGACAGACAGACAGACGAGAAACAAAGATGGGGACATAAAGAGAGAATTTTTTTTAAATATAAACTGGTCCTGTCTCTCTCCATCGCTTTCTATACATCAGAGGAATACAGGCTAGCTACTTAAAACCACTAGACAAATTAAACCTATTAGTTGTTGTTTTGTGTTGTATGATGATGGAAAATCATGTTTACATCCCCCACATAGCTCTGTCACTTTTAGAATGTGGCAATAAAAATACTTATATGTCTCTCTCTCCCACATGGGAAGTTCCTGTTTGACAGAGAAAATCCCTGGTTTATAATTTGCTTTTCATTTCTTCTTTTCCGCTTCAAGCAACAAGCTGGGTTTTTTAACGACTTGAATGATACAAAAGTTTTGCAAGACCAGCTTTTGAAGAGGCAACTTTATTTTATTATTTTCACTAATCTCTGCTATGCGGTTTGGCTATTAAATAGAGAGAGAAAGAAGGGTCAAAAATATTTTGATGTTTCTAAGTTACTTTTGAAAACGTCCCTCAGGCAATTAGCCATTTATATGAGTCCTTTCTGTTGGGGAACATCTTGGCGCCATTAACTGGGTTTAATCGCTATGATAGAGAATATGGCTTAAAAGTGAATCCCACATCTGTGAGAAATTGAACATGTAAAAAAAAGACCACAACAGTCAGCGGCATGACGACAAAGGCAAAGTGGCATCCACTTGGCCGCAGGCTACTTAATGGCAAACAGACAGACGGAGCTCTGGAGAAGGAGGAGCAACTTTCTTTGTCTTTCTCTCTCTCTCTCTGTCCCTCTCTCTCTGTCTCTCTTCCTCCTCTCTCCCTTTCTTTCTCCCTCCCTTCCTCACGTTTTCTCATTCTCTACCCCTCTCTTCACCCTTGCTTCCACCCTATCGAAGCATCTCTCTTCCTCGCTCTTCCTCTCTGTCTCTCTCTGGTCCACGGTGGTTCCTTTCTGTGACAGATCTGTAGCCCCTCTAGCCTCTAACTCTGCCCAGAACGAACCCATGACATGTTGAAGTGGAGCACAATTGGTTTCAAAGCAACACTCATTATCCCAAGTCTTTCACCGTCGTAGCAAACGTTGACAGAAGTCAATCCCAACCCCCGAATCAGCATACAAATAACATATAATATGTTACTGTAAGATTCCTTTCCTTCACATTTGGTGGCTCTCGTATTTATCACAGTATGTCCACGGCCATAATTCCATCAATTGATTGAAATTGAAGCGCAGGCTCTCCTCTTCCCCTTCACTCATTTAACCATCCCTCCATAGACATATCATATTGACCCAGCCGTATCTGTATCTCTATAGCCTGGTGCAGCGACGGTAGGCTCTACACACAAACAGATGTGGGACCAGGCTAGTGTCTCCTGTCCAGCATGTCAAACCAGCCCTGAGACAATAGACAGCTACAGAACCGCAAAGGGATTGGCCCATCTATTGTTCTGGTTCTCAATTGATCAATGGTAGCTAATAGTATTTGCCAGAGGGTGGAAGAGCAGGGAGAGGTGGGAGAGAAGTTGGTAGAGCTGAAGCAATACATCCATTAAAGCAGAGTGGCCTCCCATTCATCACTTTCAGAAGGGCCGGCTGTATCGACACACACAAAGGCTGCGTTCACACCGTTAGAACAATTCAGATCTTTTGCCAAATATTTGCATATCTGAAACCTATTCGATAAAAAAAAACACATGAATCTGATCTTTTGACCTGATACTCCACATGTGACCTCTGTCTGGACGCTCAGATCAGATTCCGATTTTTTGTTTAGAATTATAATTTTTTTCTTCAAAACCTGCCATTGTTGGCCTGATTACCAACAATGACGAGACAGCCTACAGGGAGGAGGTGAGTGCCCTTTGAGTGTGGTGCCAGGAAAATAACCTCTCACTCAACGTCAACAAAACAAAGGTGCGGATCCTGGACTTCAGGAACCAGCACCCCCCCATCCACAGGGAGCACCCCCCTATCCACATTGACGGGACCGCTGTGGAGAAGGTGGAAAGCTTCAAGTTACTGACAAACTGAAATGGTCCACCCACACAGACAGTGTGGTGAAGAAGACGCAACAGTGCCTCTTCAACCTCAGGAGGCTGAAGAAATTTGTCTTGGCACCTAAAACCCTCACAAACTTTTACAGATGTACAATAGAGAGCATCCTGTCGGGCTGTATCACCGCCTGGTACGGCAACTGCACCACCCGCAACCGCAGAGGGTGGTGTGGTCTGCACAACGCATCACTGGGGGCAAACTACCTGCCCTCCAGGACACCTACAGCACCCGATGTCACAGGAAGGCCAAAAATATTATCAAGGAAAACAACCACCCGGGCCACTGCCTGTTCACCCCGCTATCGTTCAGAAGGCGAGGTCAGTACAGGTGCATCAAAGCTGTGACCGAGAGACTGAAAAGCAGCTTTTATCTCAAGGCCATCAGACTGTTAAATAACCATCAGTTGCACCTTAGAGGCTGCTGCCCTATATACATAGACTTGAAATCACTGGCCACTTCAATAATGTTTTGCATTACTCATCTCATATGCATATACTGTATTCTATTATATTTTACTGTATCTTCTATTCTACTGTATCTTAGTCTATGTCGCTGCAACATTTCTCGTCCAAATATTTATATATTCTCAGTGTTAATACTCAAATCATGTTTTGTTCACATGCAAAATGGAGTGTGGACAGTCAGAAAAAAAGATTGGATATAGAAAGAAAATCTGATTTGGGTTCTTAGGCTGGCTGTGTAAACACAGCCTTATAAACACATGCGTGCGCATGGACGCACACACAGGCTCTGGTTGTTGCTGAAGTGTTCAGGTCTGCTTTATCCTAAGACTGGCCTGGATATGTATGTGTTGGGGTTTTATGGTGTGGTACATTCCATCATAATAGTCTCTACTTACCTAAAAGTAATACAATGCCTCTTGTATCACAAGACTTCCATTCACTACAGATTGGTTGACTAGGGGATTGAGGTCTCAGAGAATTAGAATCATTTGGTAAAAACAAAAACAGTCATGTGAAGGACAGAGAAATACTGAAACCACACTAATGTGGCTTCCCTCTGAAGTCATCACACCACCATTCATCTGAGAAGTGACTACAACTGTAAATCCACCACCAGATTCCAGCATTTCTGCAGGCTCTTGTAAATCCCTCCTCAGCCCTTCTCATCACAACTTTTGTAGCATAGCACAGCTGTGACCAGCTCCAGGCTCTGTTTTGGGCACAGCCCCCTCCCAGCTGTGTGTGTTCATACGCACATGTGTGCATGTGTGGAAGCATGTGGGTGTATGTGTGTGACGGTCCCTTTGTCTGTCTGACTGGCCATGTGGCTTGTAAGAAGTTATGTTCTGTTGTAGCTGTGGTTGTTTAGAGGGGATGAGGTTAGGCAGTTATTAATTAGACATTCAGTTTTTCCTCACACACACACACACACACACTTGTTTTACTATCCTTGTGGGGATCAAACAATTGATTCCCCTTCAACATTTTCTCAAACCCCTAACCCTAACCTTTAATCCTAACCCCAAACTCCTAACCCTAATTGTAACCCTGAATCTAAAAAAAACGTGGATGTCAGTTAAGGCAGCCCCCTGCAACTTTCTGATTCAGAGGGGTTGGGTTAAATGCGGACAATTTTTTTTTAATGCATTCAGTTGTACAACTATCCCAAAATCAAATCAAAAACAGCCTTTTCCTTCCTGTTTTACTATCCTAGACTTCATCTAACTCATGCATCAATGGCCGTCATTGTAAATAAGAATTTGTTCATGACTGACTTGTCTAGTTAAATAAAGGTTAAATAAAAAAATAAATAAAATAAATAAATGGCCTGATATCTAGTATTGATTTAAGCCGTGAGGACAAAGGGCCGAAGACCCATACAATAAATTCATCTGGAAGCAGCAGTCATCTCAACACATCAGGGACCAGGTCACCTCCCCTCTCATTAAAGGCCCACTGTGATCTCTCTCATTAAAGGCCCACTTGGGGATATCGCTCAGTGAATAAGAAGAATAATCTTAGGGATGGTTTTCCTGAACACAGATTAAGCCTAGTCCTAGACAAAAAATCGTGGTCAATGGAGATTCTCCTGGACAAGGCTTAGTCACTGTCCCGGAAACACGCCCTCAGATCTATTAATCTCCTTCTCTCGATTTGTGATGGCATCTCGTTTCCTCACACAGCACATATTTGTCTTGTGAAGTGATTATATATAGCAATTTACCAGTATGTGTAGATTACTGAGTCAATTGGGACCTTTTAAATGCACAAATATGACACAAATGTATATGTAAAATTATTGTTATTGTGGTTAAAACAAAATCTAGATGTAGAGTTGACAGCTATTATTGTAGTAAATATGCAGTAAATGCTTCACTTGTCATTTCTGATGATGAATCTGTGATCTGCGTGGTCACAGCGGTAGGCATGGCTCTCTATAGGTAGCTTGACCTCTCGCCTGTAGGGGGAGGAGTCTTATGCTCGTTATATCTCAGGTTATTATTAACTTCATTTCTTCACCACAACGACCAGATGCCAAAGCGAGAGGGGGCCTGGCTCGCCCGACAGAGATCTGAAGCACCTGATTGGCTGGGAGGAGAAGTACGTTCTGATGGGCAAAGGGTAAATTCTTCCAGAGAGGAGATGAGAGGAGACACCACCTGCCTGGTGTTGTGCTGACGGTCGCACCTCTCACTCGGAATTCTACTACTGACATTAAAACACGTAACAGACAGGGACAGTCAGTGATGTAGGCATATACTGTACATCTGTCAAGCTCTAACAATTCAATGAAGCCTACCTATTGCAAATATCACTACTATTACTACTGCTGCTATTACTACTATTACTACTATCACTACTAATAATAATACTGCTACTACTACTATCACTACTACTTCTACTATCACTGCTACTACTACTGTCACTACTGCTACTATCACTACTACTACTGCTACTACTATCACTACTACTAATAATACTGCTACTACCACCATCACCACCACTCTACCATCACCGCTACTACCACCGTCACCACCGCTACCATCACCACTACCACCGCTACCACCATCACCACTACCAATAACACCGCTACCACTACCATCACCACCACTCTACCATCACCGCTACTACCACCATCACCACCGCCACCATCACCACCACCACCGCCACCATTACTCTACCACTACCATCACCACCACTCTACCATCACCGCCACTACCACTGTTACCACCGCCACCATCACCACTACCACCGCTACCATTACCACCACCATCACCACTACCACCAATAATACCGCCACTACCACCATCACCGCTACCACCACCATCACCACCGCTACCATCACCACTACCACCGCTACCATTACTCTACCACTACCATCACCACCACCAATAACACCGCCACTCTACCATCACCGCTACCACCACTTCACCACCGCCACCATCACCACTACCACCGCTACCATTACAACCACAATCCCTACCACTACCATTATCACCACCACTACTACCACCAATTCTACCACTACTACTACCACCATCACCACTGCTACCATCACCACTACTACTGCTACTATTACTCTACCACTACCATCACCACCGCTACCATCACCACTACCACTGCTACCATTACTTCTACTACTACTATCACTACTGCTACTATCACTACTACTACTATCACTGCTAATAATAATAATACTGCTACTTCTACTATCACTGCTACTTCTACTATCACTACTGCTACTATCACTACTACTACTGCTACTATTACTACTACAATCCCTACTACTACTATTATCACCACTACTACAACCAACTCTACTACTACTACTACTGCTACTACTACTAATTGGCATAGAGCGAGAGAGAGAGAGAGAGATGGAAAGAGAGAAAGATGTACGTTGTACAGTATGCCTATTATGATGAAACATGGGTGAAGCAGATTGTTCAATGGCCTGACAGACGGAGTGTCATCGTCCCATTAGAGAGAACAGTCACCTCCGTCCTCTTGATTAATAGAACTAATTTTCAGTATGATTTATGACACCTTTCTTCTTCATGCAAATCTACAATCCGTCTAAATGTCCTGTCAGAAAGATAGTTTCTGCTGATGCCAGTGGAAGGAAGACATTTCTCTTTCTGTTTCTTTCTTCCACATGAATGTTCTTTTCTCTTTATTTTCTCTCTTTGTTATGAATGTTCCCAGGCGTGATGGAAAAAGAGAGGAAACCAAACAGCTCCTAAAAGAATTCCCTCTGTGCCTCCGCCACTTCCTCTTGCAGGAAATAGCATAGCTTTTATCTGAACCACCACACATGGCTGGTCAATGCATGCGAGGTGTTGCTCTCTCTCCATTTCTTTAACTGTGACAGATGGGGGTAAATCTGTTGTTCCCTTCCTGGCTCCAGTCAAACACTTCACTGTAAATGTCAAACAGCTCAACAATAATCTAACATCGCAATTGTCAGGAAACATTCTGAGTCTTTACTCCACGGCTAACTAGTCAGACCTGTGATCAAACTGTATTTGATATCTTTCAAATACTTGGTTTGCGCTTGATCCTGTCTGGAATGCCAGATATGGGTTTGTAATTTTGCGATTATTCTATTGGTTCCACTGAACCAGGCAGTCAACCAAGCACAGATGAAGGCCTGATGGCAAACACACAGATTCCTCCTGCTCACACGCATCCAGGACAGGACATTAATGATCGTATCATTAACAGATTGACACCAGCCAGACAGACGTGTTAGAGAAGCATCCTACATAACTGGCAGGAAGGGTAATTTCCATATGTATTATACTACCTAGTTATAGTCTAAGTCAAATTGGTCAAGCATGCACAAAAAACTGACGTATTCAGGGTAGGTTTGCAGTGTGAAATTCCAGGTGCGACAAACCAAGATGCTTGGTAATAAAACACACGCAAATACTTCAATGACAAGACTGCCATTCTATTACTGTAGTCTCATAGCTAGGACCAGGAGTTCCCATTTGACTCCTATTCATACATTTGTCATGCTAACATATGGTATTAGGCAAAATGTAGGGCTCTTAAGGGAACATTAAGTGCAGAAATGTCATGTTCATTTCCACTAACTTATGAAAAGACATGTCAGGGGTCAAGTAAATAAACGTGAGAATGAGTTTCTGGAAAATAAATACATAATCCACTGATAGTTGTAATGTACACAAACTAAGTCAACTTGCATTAGAACCAGAAGTGTGCTCTGTGGGTCTGCCCAGCTGCAGGGGTGAATGAAGAATAAAAACATGTTACACCCAACACAGCTTCAGGCTCATTGACTTTAGAGGTCCAGTCATGCAAAATCTTATCAAATGCCAGCATACAAAAAGTCCTGCTGGACCAAGCAGACATTAGTCAGTCAAGACTCATATGAAAAAAAATATGAAAAAAAACAGCGAGACTGAACTTGGATTAGATTCAACGTTATTTATTAAAACCATTGAAGTAGAACACCTGGCATCTCTTGATGGTCTCAGCACCTAGAAGACAAACTAGTAGATTAGTAACAAGCAAACATGAAGACGGCTGCCCAATTCTGATGCCCCCAATGTCAAGAGCAGAGTGGCAAAAAGATCAATAAGCTGCCTGTGTAAACAAAACACAGGCTACGCAGCATAAAAATAAACACCAATCACCTCAACTGGTTACAGCGCTCACTTAGTCATGTTCTGGGCTCCCATCTAGTAGAGGGCGAGACTTGGACGTAGGTAGTGCTGGGGCCTTCCTGCTTGGCAGGCGGAGTGTGGTTTTGCTGTGGCTTGTTAACACTTGAGCTGGTTTTGGAGTGGCTAGGGGAGGCACTACGCCCACTATGAATAAGGTCTTGGAGCCTACGGATACGAGTGCCACCGTAGCGTGCTGGGATGTTGTAGATGGAGACCAGTGCAAAGCTTTGAGGTGTGGTGGTGGTACTGCTCTGGATAGGGCCATAGCGGTTAAAGAAAATGCTCTGGGTAGGTCCTCTGGCATAGCTAGGGATTGACTTCACTGCATTGGGAGTATAGCTGGGCTGATAGCTTTGCCTGGGCTGACTGGCGGCAGGTTTATAGCCGCTTGGCTTCTGGACGGTGGCAGGGGCATTCTGGATGTAGGTTGAAGAACTGCCAGCCTGGGAAGAACTGAAGAGGATGGAGATTGGCCCACTACTGGCAACATAGCTAGGCTGGTAGCTCCTCTGCCCAGAGACTTGCCTGTGGTTGCTTTGGGCAGGTGTAGTGCTGCTTGGCTTCTGGTTGGCAGCGAGGACATTGTGGCTGTAGGTTGAACCACTTCCACCCTGGTTAGAGGTAAACAGGCTATGGCTTGGTGTTGCACCAAGGGTAGAGCCAGGCTTGTAGGTTCCATAGGAGTTTCTACTAGGCATAGAACTTGGGGTAAAGAGACTGGAGATAGACATAGGGACACTGCTGCTTCTGGAGGTTCCATCTAGTCTCTGGGTAGAAGTTTGGGCAAATTGACTAGAAGTTGAACCACTACTGGTGGAGGCATATCTGCTCTGGTATGGCTTGACATATTGAGAGAAGCTGGGCTTGTACGTTTTTGTTGCACTCCCACCTTCAGTAGAACCAAAATGCAGAGGACCTGGTCTAAATGAAGTTCCTGAAGAAGCACGAGAGGGAGCTTGAAGGGAAGGGGTGGAATCCGATTCCCTTACAGACTGGTAGATTCCACTTTGTGCCACAGAATTCTGGGGGGTTGATTTGAATAAACGGCTTCTCAGGAAATTCTGAACAGATCCAGAGCTGCTTGAACGAGGCTGTAATGGAAAGGTTTTTGCTTCCCAACTTGAAACCATCTTCACTGCACTGGGGTTGGTGACACTTTGGCCTGAGGTTATACTGTCATGGGTGTGACGCTTGTTGTGGCTGACAGAGGTCCTGCTGGCTATAGGGCCAGAGAGGCCTAACATTCTTGGGGCAGGCTGGATAGAACTTGAACCAGAGCCTGTGAGGGATAGTCTCTGGTTATGGGTGTTGGGTCCAGTCTCTCCGGGAGTAACTTCACTCTGGACTGAACCTGAAGTACTAAAGGCTGGTTTGATTTGATCCTGAGGATAGCCATCACCTGGTTGTCGCTGTTCAGCTTCCATTTGGGAAGAGCCCAAATACATGTAGCCTCTTAATCTCTGGGCATCTAAACAGATTAGGGAAAGTAAAAGTCACCTCAATTTTAAGGCTGGCCTTCAACAATAAAGGGTAGTGTATTGTTCATGCCTTACCATGTGGAGCCCAAGCAGATCTTAAATGTTCTGAGAATATGGAGCAAAGCAACACAATCCTGTTAAGAAAAGAGGAATTCAGTGCCTGTGCAACACAAGTGAAATTGAACAACCTCACAAAGTCAAGCAGGACCCATGCAGTAGAGCTACAACACATTGTTCAAAGACTCATACCCCAAATTAATTCCAAAAGCCATATCTAAGTACCAACAGACACGCCACCACTATCGTTGCCAAATAGAAACCGTAGGCCTACTGTGACTTACTGCCTTGTGTAGTTGCCATACTAGCTGGGTGTGTATTTATTGCCTGAACCTACAATTGCCATCCAATCACTGGCTCATTGATTGATCACGTTCAGCTGTATGTCTTTGTGGCGAGAACAGATTTTAAATCAATCAAGGCGAGGAGAGAGGAAGGAAGAAGTTAAGGGGAGAATTGCTTACTCCTCGCGTCCTCTCTCCTAACCTCCTTCTCAAAACCCATTGAAGAAAAAGATCAGAGGGGCAGGACCTCTGGCCTTCTCATCCAATGGGTTTTGAGAAGGAGACAAGGAGAGAGGACTCAAAGAGTATGCAATTGAGATGTTCATAATCAGAGACTTAAGAAATTCACCCAAACAAGAGGGCTATCGTTATGACATCACAATGACATGCAGCTGAACATGATCAATCAAGCAAACAGTGATGACGACTGCATTTTCATACAGGCAGCCCAATTCAGATTTTTATCCCCCGCTAGTTGGTCTTTTGACCAATCACATCAGATATTTTCACATCAGCTCTTTTTCAGAGCTGATCTGATGGTCAAAAGACCAATTAGTGAAAAAAAGATCAGAATTGGACTGCGTGTCTAAACACAACCAAACATACACCCAACTGATATATCAACTACACAAGTCAGTAAGGATGTGTTTAGACAGGCAGCCCAATTTAGATTTTTTTCCCCCACCTCTAGTCGGTCTTTTGAACAATCACATTGGATCTTTTCACATCAGGTCTTTTTCAGAGCTGATCAGATTTCGGTTACTAGTCCAACCTTTCGGTTACTAGTCCAACGCTCTTACTAGTCCAACGCTCTAACTAGGCTACCCTGCTGCCCCGTTTGGCCGGAGAAGGCCGTCATTGTAAATAAGAATTTGTTCTTAACTGACTTGCCTAGTTAAATAAAGGTTAAATAAATAAAATTAAAAAAATATATATATAAGTGTAATGGTATCAAATACATCAAACATGGTTTCCATGGGTTTGATTGCATTCCATTAGCTCTCTTCAGGCCATTACTATGAGCCGTCCTCCCCTCAGCAGCCTCCTGTGATCTGACCATTGTATAAATGTTATAATTGCGTGATATTATAGCATTTTGCAAACCCGCTCCCCCCGTCGCCCAAAGATGAATGGTTTTGACCACTACACTTTTGCTTCACTACACACTCCACTGCATTGATTGGTGTAACGTTTGCTAGAAACCAGAAGTGTCTATCAAGATAATGAAAAGGCACTGCGAAAGAAAATTCAAGGAACTTATAGTTACATGTCATTTGCGGCATGCATGATCATTAGCAAAGTTATTGTAGCCTATCATTTCCAAGGTTTCGATAATTGTTTGGGACATTAAATGCACTATGCATTATGTGGGTTGAATGCTGTAATAACACAGAATAAAACAATTAATAAAAGTCCCATGACGGTAGTGACTGCTTATCACTTATTAACCATCATTTATTCACATGACTTTACTTTATAAAATATTTCAGTTGTTGTGTATATTACATTTGCTTTATTTTATTACTTTATTATTTAATACCAAATCATCATCTCTGTAGAGCTGCTGCCTATGTTGTCTGACAAAATCACAATTTTAGTAGTTCTTCAAAGTAAATTTGGCTTACTTTACTGACTGCTGAATACCAACTATCAATCACTTAGATCATGTATTTTCAGGTAGCGATACCTCGCAAAGCAACTGATGTCTATCCCTCTCTCTATCCCTCTCTCGATCACGCGTTCTTCTGTCTCTGCTCTCCCTCTCCTTCTCTTTCCTACACTAACCTAATGTAGCAAGCAGGCTTTAAAGAAACACAGACATGGTAGTTAATTACAACGTTTTCTGCGCTAAACTGTGTTTAATATTGGCCTGTTGGAAACGCCCTACTACATCGCACAGTTCGGGCTTGATCTGATTTATCTTTAGAGAAATTTCTTAATATGCACATTGAGCTCATAGAAAAAAAACTAACTAAATGGAATTAAAATAATTGAACAGATGTCTGTCAATTAACCAAAAAATAACCTCAATTTCGGTTAATCGCTCAGCACTAGGATTACGTCTGTTATGATTATCACGTCACATTGTGCAATGTACACCAATTTAAAATCTTGACACCAATCTGACTAGATTGTGATGACAGAATTGAAGCAAATCGTACAATCTGAGATTGGTTTGAGGCTACGTCGACTGCAGAGGTGTATTTGATCTGAGTGAAGTGAGTTCCGAAAAACTGTACATTTTCACAAAAACAGTAAGGCATGCATATTAGCTAAAACTGCTTCTCCAATAGAAATCCCCGATGACAATTTTAGGTGATGTCATGGCGGCTTTGGCTAGCTAAATTCATGCGTAGAAACAGCTGATGCACTTAAAGAACCTTCGAGAAAAAGAGCTGATGAGCAAGCTTGACAGTTTTCTAAAGAAAGTCTATCTGAAGAAGAGGAGTCTGTATTCAAGTCTTTACAACTAGAATTAGAACAGCTTTACACAGATCTGGCAAAGGGTGCCTTTGTAAGATCAAGAGCAAAGTGGATTGAAAAGGGGGAAAAAACACTAGTTACTTTTTTGCACTGGAAAAGAGAAACTACAAAAGAAAATCTATAACTGCACTAAAAATTAACAATGTTTTATGCAAAGATCCCATTACAATATCATCATTTGTCAATTCTTTTTATGAAAACCTTTACAGCTCTAAATTTCAGGAAGAGGGTTGTGAAAGCTACATTGGCCACATTAGGAATTATGTCCCTGTAATTGAGGATGATTTCCACTCAGTTTGCGATTCACCTGTATCAATTGAAGAAATTAGAGAGGCTATGAATTCAATGAAAAAAGGGAAATCACCTGGCCCTGATGGCCTGTCAGTTGAATTCTATAGACAGTTTTGGGACATACTAGAAGACCCGATTTTTAATATGTTTCCAGATTGCATTAGAAGTGGGGAAATGGTATCCACTATGAAACAGGGCCTTATTTCATTGATTCCGAAGCCTGATAAAGACCCCTCTCTCATTGTCAATTGGAGACCAATTACTTTATTAAATATTGATTACAAATTGATTGCTCTGGTTTATGCCAAAAGATTAAAGAAAGGAATAGATACCATTATAAATGAGACTCAAACAGGATTTATGAAGGGTCGACACATAAGCTCTAACATTCGTTTAGTCTTGGACCTTATAGATTATTCAGATGCAATTGACTCCGATGCAGTTGTATTATTTTTGGACTTCTGTAAAGCCTTTGACACAATTGAACATGAATTTCTCTTTAGGTCTCTTAATCTTTTTGGATTCGGGGGAAAATCTTATCAAAGTAATTTGCATGTTTTACAAAGATATAAATAGTTCTGTATTATTGAATTTTAATACTTCCAAAAGATTCAATATCAACAGAAGTGTACGACAGGGATGCCCAATTTCGCCATTTTTATTCATTTTGGTTGTGGAACTTCTTTCTCTAGATATACGAAATAATGCAAATTTGTATGGCTTAACCATTTTTAACAAAGAAATCAAAATTTCCCAACTGGCTGATGATACTACTCTTTTTTTAAGAGATAAAGACCAGGTTGCCCATGCCCTTAATGCTATCACTGCATTTTCTACTGCATCAGGATTAAAACTGAATGTTTCTAAATGTGAAATATTATGTCTATTTGACTCTGATGATAAAGAAATAGAAAATATTCCTGTTAAGGACTGTATTAAATATTTAGGAATTCATCTGTCAAAAAATCATTTAGTCAGACAACATATGAATTTCTCTCCTAAAATTAAGAAAACCAAAAATATATTTAATAATTGGCTACAGAGAGATCTTTCTATACGTGGGAGAGTACTTCTGTCCAAGGCAGAGGGACTGTCTCGTTTTGTGTACCCCTCATTGTCTTTATTTGTAAATCATTCCACTTGTAAAGAGATCAATAGGACCTTTCTTGACTTCATCTGGAAAAATAAGTCTCACAAACTAAAAAAATCTGTCCTTTCTAATAAACGAGCTGAAGGCGGTCTGGAAGTGTTGGATTTTGTTGATATAAATAACTCCTTCAAGATCAACTGGTTAAAAAAATGTTTGGTCAATACTGATTCAATATGGTATTTCATTCCAAATAATGTGTTTAATAGGTTGGGAGGTCTTTCATTTTTACTGAAATGTAATTATATTCCTGAAAGATTACCCGCTAAATTGGCTAGGTTTCACCAACAAGCTTTAATTGCCTGGAAAATTTGTTTCCTGCACAATTGTTCTCCACATAAAGTTATTTTGTGGAATAATGCAGACATAACTGTAAGGAATAAGTCATTGTTCTACCCCAGCTGGCATGAGAGGAATATTGACTTTGTCCTTGATGTGTTCGACAACAGGGGTAATATGCTTACATATGAACAGTTTATAACATTGAAAGAGTTCCCAATACCTTTCAGAGAGTTTAATTCTGTGGTCAAAGCCGTTCCCAGTGGGCTAACTACACTAATAAAAACTCATCTTAGCTTTGGTAATGATCACAAAGCTTATCCAGAACTCAGATTGGAAGGCGTGGGCTTACTTGAGAAATCTTGTTGTAATAAATATATAAGACAATATCTTCATTCACAAAACAAACTTACACCGAGAGGAAAATCTTTCTGGAACATGCTTATTCCTGACATTGTCTGGAAAAATGCATGGTTAAGGCCTTACAAATATTGTATACCAAACAAAATTAAGGAAGTGCACTTTAAAGTTTTACATAAGATATATCCATGTAATTCTATGTTATCCAAGTTTATGGCTATTGATGATATCTGTTTTCTGTGAAAAAGAAGGTGAAAATCTGTCTCATTTGTTTTTTGAATGTAAAATTGTTTCCGAATTTTGGGAAAACCTTGCAAAATACTTATTTACTATTATGAACACTACTCATGTTTTTGATATGAAAGATGTAATATGTTACTATTGTAATGATAACAAGACCATTGAAATGATTGTGAATTCTTTTATTCTTGTTGCTAAATACTTTATACACAAACAAAAATTCCAGAATTCTACACCACAATTACACATATTTTTGATTGAATTTAAATATCTTATTAAGACATTAACCCTAGTAAATAACATCAAGAATAACATCTTCCTGAATCACTATAATAAGTTTTTTTCAGCGTGAGTTCAATTGCACTAAAATGGTTCTGTTTTTTTTTATTATTTTTTTGGTTTACTGCATTGATAAAAAAAATTGTATTTTCACATGAATACCTGCATTCTGGTTTGTAACAATGTAAATTTATATCTTGAATAAAAAAAAAAAAAAAAAAATTAAAATCATGCGTAGAAACAAGAACTCAAAGGGACTCCTTCGATATAAAGTTGTTTTTGACGAAAATGAAAACGTGTCAGTTTGTCACCTTCACGAAGTTGGACAAGTTATGACATTACCAACCAGAACGTCACTAAAAGGTCCGGTATCACATCATCAACTTGTATCGACCATATTTTTATCAACATGGCTGAACATTGCTCTAAAGATGCATCAGTGGCACTAGGTTGTAGTGATCATAAATTGGTTGCACTCTAGGAAAACTAAATTACCAAAGGCTGGCCCTAAGGTAATATGCAGATGGTGCTACAGAGGGTTCAATTAAGAATGTGCAATGGTTAGAAGTGTGCAGTAAGGATGATTCTGAAATGTCACTAAATGTGTTTATAAAATTATTTATGAGTATAGCTGATAAGCATGCCCCTTTAAAAGAAAATGCACTGTGAAGTCAAACAGTGCCCCATGGATTGATGATGATCTGAGAAATTGAATGATTTTTAAAAAGCAGCAGATAAATCTGGCACTCTGTTTGATAAGCAAAATTATTGTAAATTAAGAAATCTTGTGACCAAGCTAAACAAAGGAAAGAAGAAGGGATTCTATCAACACAACATTTATGAAGTAAAAGGTTATGGGAAAAAACTGTGGAGAACGTTGAACGCTATTATGGGTAGGAATTCAAACATGTCTGTCTCTTTTGTTGAATCAGAGGGTATGTTTATTACAAAACCGCACGACATCGCAAATTACTTTCATGAATATTTTCCAGGCAAAGTGGACAAGTTGAGGAAAGCTATGATTCCAACTGATGGCTCCTTGTCATGTACCCTCATAAAATATTGTATCATGAAGGATAGGCAATGCATGTTCAAATTTAACCAAGTAGAAAGGGAAGAAGTAGAAAGGATGCGGTTGTCTCATTCGGATGACAAGTCACCTGGTACAGATAATCTAGACGCCAAATTGCTTACAACTAACCAAATATCTACCCTAATCTCTAAAATGTTCAATAAGTGTTTGATGTATGGGGTGTGCCCAGAAGTCTGGAAAGAATAAAAGGTTATTCCACTACCTAAGGATAAAAAATCTGCAAATTGTATCTGTACAAATCAAGGATTATTTCTCATGTAATGGTTTGATAACAGGTTTCCAACATGCATACAAAGAAGAGCATTCTACGAGTACGGCCTTAGCACAAATGACAGATGATTGGTTAAAGAGTATAGATGACAGGAAGTTAGTTGATGCAGTATTGCTTGATTTCAGTGCTGCTTTTGATGTAGTTGATCATGAACTGTTACTAGAAAAATGTTATGTTTTTAAGTCTGCAGCTCTATCAATACTTTGTAGAGCCACCTTTTGCAGCAATTACAGCTGAAAGTCTCTTAGGGTATGTCTCTATTAGCTTGACACATCTAGCCACTGCGACCTTTTCCCATTCTTCAAGGCAAAACTGCTCCAGCTCCTTCAAGTTGGATGGGTTCCGCTGGTGTACAGCAATCTTTATGTCATACCACAGAATCTCAATTGGATTGAGGTCTGGGCTTTGACTAGGCCATTCCAAGACATTTAAATGTTTCCTCTTAAACCACTCGAGTGTTGCTTTAGCAGTATGCTCAGAATCATTGTCCTGCTGGAAGGTGAACCTCCGTCCCAGTCTCAAATCTCTGGAAGACTGAAACAAGATTCACTCAAGAATGTCCCTGTATTTAGCGCCATCCATCATTCCTTCAATTCTGACCAGTTTCCCAGTCCCTGCCGATGAAAAACATTGTGGTGTTCTCGAGGTGATGAGAGGTGTTGGGTTTGTGCCAGATTTAGCGTTTATCTTGATGGCCAAAAAGCTCTCATCTGACCAAAGTACCTTCTTCCATAAGTTTGTGGAGTCTCCCACATGCCATTTGCCGAACACTTTAAGCAATGGCTTTTTTCTGGCCACTCTTCTGTAAATCCCAGCTGTGTGGAGTGTACGGCTTAAAGTGGTCCTATGGACAGATACTCCAATCTCCGCTGTGGAGCTTTGCAGCTCCTTCAGGGTTATCTTTGGTCTCTTTGTTGCCTCTCTGATTAATGCCCTCCTTGCCTGGTCCGTGAGTTTTGGTGCTGGCCCTCTCTTGGCAGATTTGTTGCGGTGCCATGTTCTTTCCATTTTTTAATAATGGATTTTATGGTGCTCTGTGGGAAAGTTTCAGATATTTTTTTATCACCCAACCCTGATCTGTACTTCTCCACAACTTTGTCCCTGACCTGTTTGGAGAGGTCCTTGGTCTTCATGGTGCCGCTTGCTTGGTGGTGCCCCTTGCTTAGTGGTGTTGCAGACTCTGGGGCCTTTCAGAACAGGTGTATATATACTGATATCATGTGACAGATCATGTGACACTTAGATTGCACACTGGTGGACTTTATTTAACTAATTATGTGACTTCTGAAGATAATTGGTTGCACCAAATCTTATTTAGGGGCTTCATAGCAAAGAGGGTGAATACATTTGCACGCACCTCTTTTCCATATTATTATTTTAATTTAAATTTTTTCCTTTTCACTTCACCAATTTGGATTATTTCATGTATGCCCATTACATGAAATCCAAATACAAATCAATTTAAATTACAGATTGTAATGCACCAAAATAGGAAAAAGAAATACTTTTGTAAGGCACTGTAGATTTCAGTGCTGCTTTTGATGTAATTCATCATGAACTGTTACTAGGTAAACTCAAATGTTATGTTTTTAAGTCTGCAGCTCTATCCTGGATGGAAAGCTATCTATCCAGGAGAAGGCAACAGGTGTTCTTTAATGGTAGCTTTTCAAACAGTAAAGATATACACTGTGATCTTCCTCAAGGAAGCTGCCTAGACCCACTTCTCTATCTTTACTAATGATTTACCTCCAGTAATGAACCAAGCAAGAGTAGTAATATATGCTGATGACTACAATGTATAGTGCAGCATAAGAATGTAATGAGCTAACAGATGTATTGAGTAGTGGCCTAAGAATGGTGTCTGAGTGAGTTGATATGAACAAATTGGTGTTGAACAATTTTAAAACTAAATGTATTGTATTTGGTTGAAGATATATGCTTGCTGATGATCTCCAATTGAATTTGTCGATGAATAGAACGCATGTAGAGCAAGTGAAAAAAACTACAAGGCGCCATGTTGGACGCAGCTTTATCATGATCAGAACACATAGATAATATTGTTATTAAGATTGGTAAGGTAATTGCTGTTCCAAGAAAATGTTCAGAGTATGTAACATCTAGCATTCTGAATCAGGTGATTCAATCCCTGGTCCTATTACACTGTCCAGCTATATGGTCATCTGCAGCAACGAAAGATATAAAAAAGCTCAAAATTGCTCAAAACACGGCTGCCAGATTAGCTCTTCATTGCTCTATCCGTATGACTATTATCCAAATGCATTATAATCTCTCATGGCTTCACGTTGAAAACAAATTACTATCCAGTCTTCTGAATGTTATATATAAAAGAAAACACAAACTTTTTCAGGCCAGTTAGTACATACTAGCAACACGCATAACCACCAAACCAGACAGGTAAATTCAGGGCATCTAAGACAACCCAAGCCAAGGACAAATCACCTTAAATCTACAGTTTTATAGCTGAATGGAAGTCTTTACCAATCCATATTTCTCAGGCAAAAAGTAAATCCATCTTCAATAAAAAAATAAAACAACATCTAATGCGATAGACCGTATGACTGGACAGGAAATAGAAAGCATCAACTGAATGTTAAATGTGTTTCCTGTCAGGTATTTTAATGATCTGTATTGTCTACTTGTAAAATGTTTGTAATGTCTTATTAATAGCTGTTGGACCCCAGGAAGATTAGCTAGCGTTACGGCCTTAGCTAATGGGGATCCTAATAAAAATTCACAAAATAACTATTAAGACATTGGCTCGAATCTAGGTTGTGCCTTTAGATTTTGAGAAAATTCGGAGAATTTTTTTTCACTTCTCTCATTGACTGTTTGGTCTGTTTCACAAGCCTTCCTGGATGTCTCGCGATGTTTTCATATACCTTTCATATGCAAACCTTTTGTATATGTAGTTTTGTAGTTAGTGCATTTATCAAAATCCCGTCAGGTAGCCTGCTTTCAGATGTTTCATGTAAAAAATAATATTAGGGAAATCATTCTTCCTGCAAAGCATGTAAACATTTAAATCAAACTATTATATTAATCTGATTATAGAGTGGTGAGGAGGAGCTCTGTGGACACTTTGCATAAAGCTGTAGGCGGAGCTTTCTTTCAACAGCAGAGCTTTCTTTTCAGCACCATGGAGTGAATCCTTACCACCACTACAGCAGAGCCGTATCTGGCAGCAAAGCAGTTCATTCAGCCTCATTACTGCCTTTCTAAAAAAATGTATTATCTGATATGGCTGACTTGCTTAAACAAATGTGGTTTCTACTGACAATTGAGATGTACAAACTATGGCATAAGGTAACGATGAGCGGATAAGAGGCAATCTGTAATTTCGATTAAGACATTAATGAGCGAGCTAAGGCAGACGTAGTCAACATAACTATTTGTTCAGCACTTTTGCAATGTACAGCGACATAATTCAGAACATGGGCCGTTCTTAGAATATTCTCCTCGTACACCAAGTCAGAACCACAGGATAAATAAAATGAAAGCTCTTCTAATATTAGATAATGAAATTTCTCTAAAACAGGCTATAGGCTACATGTGCACCACCAAGTAAGAACAGTAGGCTAAGTTATGAGGGGGGGAAGGGACCAAATGAGTAGGGTGAGGCACATGGGCTACTAACAGCTTACTACACAATATTCACTTAGTATTACTTTCTTAGCTACAGTATACATATCTCCCTGGCAAATTACATAGTTTATGCAGCAGCATACAATACATTTTTCCACTTACCTTGTGCTGTGCTCACTTGGTGTGGTGGTCCTTTCTTGTGGCCAAATTTCATCATTCAAGTCTGGCATTCTCTGGATTTATGGTGGGGAAATAAAACAAGGTCGAATCATGACGTCAGTGATCTTCAGGTCAGAGCTCTAGAAAGAGACCCGAGTTCCCGACTTGGAATCCTGAGTTGGATGATCGTTCAAAACGTATTTTCCCAGTCTGAGCTGGGAGTTGTCTTGAACTCACTGAAGTCTGAGATTTCCCAGATCAGAGTTTCCAGTTGTTTTGAATGAGGCAGAAGTCATGCTGGATTGACAGCATGGCCAATGTATTCAACTTTTTCTTGCCCATGGTGTTGCATGTGAATGTTTATCCTTTTAAGCTTGGAAAAGAGACCCTTAAATCCAGACACCCTCTCCACCAAATAGCAGGCTAGTGATTGATTTGCAACACTTGCGGATAGTCACTGATTCCTTCCAAACCACTCAAATCTGCAATTTCCAACTTGTTGTGTAATGTTTATGCCCAATGGCTGATGAGAACCAATACGTTGTACCTATAATTTATCTTCATATGACAAAGATTGAAAAGGATTTGCCAGGAGATTGTCGACTTCATGCATGATGATGACTGCTAGCTAAGATTTTGAAAGTTTGATGTTGACATGATCAGTGCAATCAAAGCTACGGTAGATATAACGTGATTTGACGTAATTTTATCTGTGGCCAATGACCTTGAGCCTTCTTGGATGGGCACTTCTAATGTAAATCTATGGCAGTACCCAAGTGGCTTGAACTTTCTAGCTCTCCCTGTAGATTTTGCAGTGACGCAGTGTCCCCATGAGAGACAGAACACTGATCCAATCACGGCGCAACTAGAGAATATTACCAACACCTATGCTCTGTATTTTTCGCTGGCTCCCCCACCACCACAGAAAGCACTGAGCTAGGCTGAAATACCCTGCATTTTGGAGCTGCCTTACTCAAGAAAGTAAAAAGGAGACCATGTTTGTATGCAGCTTTTTTAACTCAATGATTTGTTTGTACATTTGTTAGGAAAATGATATGTAACACGTCTTAATGGCAAAATAACAAACAAAACAGGCACAAGAAAAAGCACATAAAAAAAATTGCCAAACAGGTGGTGCTCAAAACAGGTGGGGTTCTGGCCCACCTGCCCTAAATGAGTCGCCACTGGGTACAAGACTGTGTACATACAGTATCTGGCTGTGTTGGCAAAATCACAACATATCCCATCGAGCCAAGTGAGGAGAGGCTGGCTGTTGTCACAGTTCCAAGACCAGTCAAAAATGTCTAGCTAATCCTACGCCAATGACACCGGTGGATCTCAAAACTGAAATTGGATCCGCCTTAAATAGCAATGATATCCTTCGCCACTGTTCTTACAACAGATATCTCAAACCAGTCATGACTAATCAACAAAACAATAATAGTTTTCAAGTTTCTTTTCAGCAAATGTCTGAGTTACATGATCGTATTACTAGCAAATTAGTTTTGAAGTTGAGGGTGCAGTATTTATGAACTTTGGCAATGAAAACAAAAACTAGCATAGCTCAGCTAGTCAGCTAGTTTAACCATGGAAAAAATGGGGAAAACAAGTTCGGGCCAAGTCTAATTCAGGAGACAGGTTGTAGTTTTTCTGCCCTGATATCAGGAGCTAGCGGCAAAAAGTTTGATTAAACAATTCAGAGACGAGCCTCCCGAGTGGTGCAGCGGTCTAAGGCACCCCATCGCAGTGCTAGAGGCGTCACTACAGACCTGGGTTTGATCACAGGCTGTGTCGCAGCCGGCTGCAGCCGGGAGACCCATGAGGCAGCGCACAATTGGTGCAGCGTCGTCCGGGTAAAGGGAGGGTTTGGCCGGCCGGAATGTCCTTGTCACATCGCGCTCTAGCAACACCTTGTGGAGATTATATATAATTATAATAATTTCAGAGACTAAAACAAATAAACCAGATGACTTATATTTAAGGAGAGCGAATCGATATATACAATCCAGAAATCAGCTGTAACTGTCAATAGTAAAACAAAGTTAAAAATGATGTTTGAGTGAACCCTGAATACAGAAAATGAATGGTGAAGTCGCTTCCGGACACGGTAGACTCCTCCTCAACACTCTATTCACAATAATCGTATTATTGTGTGCATACTCAAGTGCCTGCTGTGTTCCTATTCGTCAGTCACCGGGATCGTCTCATAACACCAGCGACACTATACGATATAGACTAAAAACTTCTGACACTGCCAGAACTTTATCGGAGCCTACGACAACCACACATACTTATACCGCAGGCCTGGACCCTGTCACACTGAATGAGCCAAGACGTCCGACAATCATTTACGGCTTCAGAATTTGCCCACAACGTTGAAATTTGGTCTGAGATGACAAAATTGTGGCATAAGACAGCTAAAATTGTAGAGTCTGTTGGGGCCTTTACACGCCAGAATGTTGAAAAAAATGTACATACAGCTGCTCTGGATCAGTTCAGAATTATTCAAAACAACCTCCCAGAATTCTGTGGCACAAAGCGGAAGCTACAAGTCCAGAGCCAACACCCCCACATCAAACCACCTTGGCCAAGGCTCTTAGGTTTCAAGGTCTTGTCCCCAGTATAGCTGGCTCTGTCTCTAGTAATATGAAACCCTCTACTGGTGTATCTCCTCCTAACCACTATGGCTCTACCCAGAGTGGAATAAGGTTTTCCACCTCCAGCCAACCCAACCAAGGCTGTGTCCAGACTCAGTTTAGAGGAGCCCCCAGCCACAGTTCAAGCTTCTATCAACGCCACCAGCCTCATCCGCTATGACCAGGACCTCACCCGCTATGGCCATCTATCCTGGTTTCAAGAGGACCAATAGAAGTTTCTGGAAGGGTATCGTCTTACACCCCTGACCTTCAAGTGGTCCCAAACTTCATTCAGAGCAGGTCCTCTGAGTTTTGGTTCTTACTCAATGTGGGAGTGCAACAAAAAACTACAAGCCCAGCTTCTCCCAAAACATCAAGACAAAAACGTTCTTCCAAAGCGTCAAGTGGTTCAACCTCCAGTCAATACGCCCAAACCTCTGGCTATTAAAATAGATGGAGCCTCTACCTCAAGTCTCTTTTGCCCGAGCTCTACACAAAGTGGAAACTCCTATGGAACCTACAAGCCTGGCTCTACCCCTGGGGTACCAAGCCAAAACCTGTTTACCTCAAACCAGGGTGGAAGTGGTTCAACCTACAGCCAGAATGTCCTTGCCACCAGCCAGAAGCCAAGCAGCACTACACCTGCCCAAAGCAAGCACAGACAAATGTCTGCTCAGAGGAGGAGCTACCCACCCAGCTATGCTGCCAGTAGTGGGCCAATCTCCATCCTCTTCAGATCTGCCCAGGCTGACAGTTCTTCAACCTACATCCAGAATGCCCCTGCCACCGTCCAGCAGCCAAGCGGCTATAAACCTGCCGCCAGTCAGCCCAGGCAAAGCTATCAGCCCAGCTATACTCCCAATGCAGTGAAATCCATCCTGGTTGGGCCGGGGTAGGCCGTCATTGTAAATAAGAATTTGTTCTTAACTGACTTGCCTAGTTAAATATAAAAAAGCAGCAACGGCCCTACCCAGAGCGGGACCAGAAGTGGCACATCCACAACCCCTCAGCGCTTTGCCCTGGCCACCATCCAAAACATCCCAGAACACTACGGTGGAGCTTGTATCCGTTGGCGGCTCCAAGACCCTGTTCACAATGGGAGTAGTGCCTCCTCCCCTAGTCACTCCAAACCAGGTCCTCAACTACACTGCACCTGCCAAGCAGAAAGGCCCCAGCACTACCTACATTAGAGTCCAGAGCTCTAGTATGGGAGAGCATGGGTTGAGATATCACTAAGCATCTTTGGATGTTAGAAAACTTCATGGTGGTAATGCACATTAAAGTTGGTTGCCAACTGCCGTATAAAATCAGAAGAAAGATGAAAGAGGACAGATTAATCAAGGAAAACGAACTAAAAACAAACTAAGTTTTTACTTTTTATCTGTGGATTTATTTTCAGTGTAGAGAACACACGATTTTGAATGCTTTCAGCAAGCACTTCAAATGCTTCGTGTGACTTGCTACTAATCTACATGTCTTCTAGGTGAGACTCAAAACTGATGTTATTTTGGACTTAAATTAGTTTAAATAAAATGTTGAATAATTTGTATTAGTCTACCTGTCTTATTTTATGTATTTTCAGTTGATTTTACTTTAATTCAAATCAAATCCAATTTTATTGGTCACATACACATATTTAGTAGACGTTGTTGCTGTTGTAGCGAAACGCTTGGGAAATGAGTCACTTGCATGACTGCATTTAGACAAATATTTAAAATAAACCATTCAACCAACAGTAAAATTTTTGTGTTATGAATTATTTAGCCATTTACTGTGCCATCCTTGAACCCTAGAGACCAGTGGCCAGGCATTGAGATTACTGTGTGGAAAGTAGGGCCTACATTTCCATGTCACCTCTATAGATGTGATGTAGGTGCCATCTACTGTTGAAACGGTGCACTACCATTTTTGCTTGGGCAGTGTGTCACAGCTTCAGTAATATGTAGATAGCATAACATAGTGACCAAAAAGGCTGTGCTGTGTGCACGATCATAGCAAAATAAATGTACACACATACATGTTATTCAATAATTTCATCCAAACTGCTAGCCAGTCTCTAAAATAGAACTTGGTTCTATTTTAGACACTTGACACGCTGCAATCCCGCCTCTCCCATCTACTCATTGGTTTTTACAAGCATAAAACCACAGATACATCAATGAGACAGATATTTCGGCAGATGTAAAAATGTGAATCATCTGGTTGGCGTTTCCACTCACTATCAAATATGGTCGGCAGTGGGAGATGAGGAGAGATGGATTTTCACCGACATTCTGCTAGTTTTTTCATCAATGAAACATTTGATCTCAATATAATTTCTCGTGCTTGGCTCTGCCCACCTTGCTTGTTCTGCCCACAATTATACATTTTCTCCCTTTGGAAATGACAGGCTGTGGTCTATCTTGGGCTAGTGTAAAATTCTTTGATATAGCTATGTGGGTGATTAAAATATGAGTGAGGTCCACACTCCAGTCCAGTTGGTGGTGGTAATGTACCTTAAAGTTGGTTGCCAACTGCCATATAAAATCACAAGAAGAAAGATGAAAGAGGACAGATTAATCAACGAAAACAAACTAAAAACTAACTAGGTTTCAACTTTTTATCTGTCGATTAATTGTCAGTGTAGAGAACACATGATTTCGAATGACTCAAAATGGATAAAAATTCTACAAATATCCAGAAAAGAAAAGGACCATATGTATTTCAGGTAAAATAACAACCCAATCTCTGAGGACAAATTAGCAAGCAACAGCAAGTTAGCCAAATGTCCATGAATGTTTCATGCGTGTTTATATAATATATAGTTGGTTCATAGTTGGTTCTGGTACTTTAACCTGCGTGTCATGAACGCATATGGTGGGGATAGACAAAATCAACATGCACATGATGGCACACAAAGATGCACGCGTGAAGCCGGTTTGGTCAGCATGTGAGGCTTGTTTGTGTAAGTAGACAGCACAATAACCACAAACTTCATTTTGCACATAAAATCTAAATGCGGCCCTAAAATATGAGTAGGGCTCATTCAATCATTATGGGGGGAACATGGCGTGGGTTTGACATCATCGCTCACCTGTGGGTTGAGCTTATGAATATGATGGCAGCACTGTGGGGGGTGCGAGTCTTGCTGCTTCCGGCTTGACTTTGCCTTTTTATGGGTATTTTTGCGTTAATTATTACTCTGTTTGCCCAGAATGTTCGTGCAATAATTTCCTACAACCGAAAAACACTTCTGGATCATGATTCGGAAGCTACACACTTATCTTTCAGCCTCCCAGATCTGGAATAATACACAGAACAAAAATATAAACGCAACATGCAACAATTTCAAAGATTTTACAGTTGCAGTTCATATAAGGAAATCAGTCAATTGAAATGAATTCATTAGGCCCTAATCTATGGATTTCACATGACTGGGAATACAGATATGCATCTGTTGGTCACAGATACCTTAAAAAAAAGGTAGTGGCGTGGATTATAAAACCAGTCAATATCTGGTGTGACCACCATTTGCCTCAAAGTGCGCGACACTTCTCCTTCTCATAGAGTTGATCAGGCTGTTGATGGTGGCCTGTAGAATGTTGTCCCACTCCTCTTCAATGGCTGTGCGAAGTTGCTGGATATTGGCGGGAACTGGAACTGTCGTAGACGTCAATCCAGAGCATCCCAAACGTGCCTTAATGGCTTGTCTGGTGAGTATGCATTCCATGCAGAACATTTTCAGCTTCCAGGAATTGTGTACAGATCCTTGCGACATGGGGCAGTGCATTATCATGCTGAAACATGAGGTGATGGAGGCAGATGAATGGCACGACAATGGGCCTCAGGATCTCGTCACGGTATCTCTGTGCATTCAAATTGCCATTGATAAAATGCAATTGTGTTTGTTGTCCGTAGCTTATTCTTGCCCATTCCATAACCCCACCTCTGTTCACAACGTTGACATCAGCAAACCGCTCGCCTACACAACATCATACACGCTGTCTGCCATCTGCCCGTTACACTTGACACCTGGATTCATTCATGAAGAGCACCAGTGGCCATCGAAGGTGAGCATTTGCCCACTGATGTCAGTTACGACGCCGAACAGCAGTCAGCTCAAGACCTTGGTTAGGATGACGAGCATGCAGATGATATTCCCTGAGATGGTTTCTGACAGTTTGTGCAGAAATTCTTCGGTTGTGCAAACACAGTTTCATCAGCTGGCCGGGTGGCTGGTCTCAGACAAACTTTCAGGTGAAGAAGCCGGATGTGGAGGTCCTGATAACACATGGTCTGCGGTTGTGAGGCCGGTTGGACCTACAGCCAAATTCTCTAAAACAACGTTGGTAGAGAAATTGGCTTATGGTAGAGAAATTAACATTCAATTATCTGGCAACAGCTCTGGTGGACATGCATTCAGCATGCCAATTTTACACACCATCAAATTGTGTAGCATTGTGTTGTGTGACAAAACTGCACATTTTAGAGTGGCCTATTATTGTCCCCAGAACAAGGTGCACCTGTGTAATGATCCTGCTGTTTAATCAGCTTATTGGTATGCCACACCTATCAGGTGGATGAATTAGAAATGCTCACTAACAAGGATGTAAACAAATTTGTGCCCCAAATTTGAGAGAAATAAACTTTTTGTGTCCATGGAAAATTTCTGGGATCTTTTATTTCAGGTCCTGAAACATAGGACCAACACTTTACATGTTGTGCTTATATTTTTGTTCAGTATACATTCGCTCATTTGTCAGCAACGAAGAAGAGGGAGGAAAGCGGGATTCCAAGCTATGCTGAAAAGAGGGGCTACACGGCCTCCTCCTAGTATCCTAATGGAAAATAAACTTTGTGAGCAAAGTTTCAATCTCAGAGGGACTTCAGGGAATGCTGTGTCTTTGTTTTTACTGAGACGGGCATACACTTGACTCTGCTATTCAAACCAGATGGTTCTACATATTCTGAATTGATCGAACTGAGGCTTTTGGTAAGAGGGGTATGGTTAATCAGAAATAATTCCTGGCGTACCGAAGTTGAAAACATTGCGAGCGCCTGTTTACCCGACTTGGAGTTTCTGATGCTAAAATGCGGATCCCACTATATGCCAAGGGAATTCATGTGTGTTATTAGCAAAGCTGTGTACATCAGTGGAGGATGTTGTAATGGCTGAAATGGAATAAATAGAATGGTAGTCCCCACTAAAGGTCTTCACGGGTCCAAAAAGTTGGACACATTCTGAAATGGACCTGGGGCTTTCCCACCCGGACCCGATAGACGTGGATGTCAATTAAGGCAGCCCCCCGCACCTCTCTGATTCAGAGGGGTTGGGTTAAATGCGGAAGACACATTTCGGTTGAAGGCATTTGGTTGTACAACTGACTAATAATGGTGACTTTATTTCCCACCCGGACTCTATATATTTCTTAATATAGAGACCCATTCCGAACGGACCCGAGGACAACTAGACCTGTTCTGTATAGACCTGCTCGGATTCAAACCCGATCTGAGTTTTTTAAGCTACTTTATTAACCAGAGCTGATAAAGCGCGAGAGGAGGGGTGCAGCTCTAGCAGGCGGGGGGAGGGCCCGTACTGTGAGCGAGTGATGCAGGGAGGAAAGAGGGAGAGACAAGAGACGGCAACCAACCAAGCCGACTTGCGCTATAGTAGACTGATAGCTGCCATAGTTAGGTTTTTTATCATCAAATATGATTAAGTAGTACCTGTCTGTCTAACTTCTCAAACCAGGAGGTTAATTGAGGCTGCAATGCATGCGCTTTCTGATCCTACAGTAACTAATAACAACAAGCCTCCTTTTAATGGCCTAATTTTAATTCTATCTTCCATTGATTAGATATCTCCTTACATTTGCCACACATGGAGGCTGTAGCCTAATTGCCGCTGTAGCCTAATTGCCGCTAATTGCCGTATTGCCGCTTTGATGACTAATGATTGGCCAAGAACAAGCTACATGCACCACGCTACTCTCTCGTGAAAAGCAAGAGCAGCAGTATAAATTATAAAATGTCACTCTCTCCACTGCAGCAGTCACATTCGGATCTGTACTGGCCCTTCCAGACAAGTCAGTTAAAATTACACATACCTGAGACCTGTGACAATCATATCAGATCAGACCCAGACCGGTGACATTTTTAGATTTCTGGGTCCGTACCCGCTCGGGTCCTGGATCGGGTCTTGAGTATTCGGGTACAGGTGGATCCGTGAAGACCTCTAGTCCCCACCTGCTTTAAGGAGACCACCATCATCCCAGTGCCTAAGAAAAACACGGTGACATGCCCAAACGACTACCGCTCGTCGCGCTCACCTCGGTCATCATGAAGTGCTTCAAGAGGCTGCTCATGGCCCACATCAAGGCAGGCATACCAGACACACTGGACCTACTCCAATTTGCTTCCAGCTCCAACATTTCCACGGAAGATGCCATTTCCATCGCTATTCACACGGTCGTAACACATCTGGACTAGAGGAACACATATGTGAGAATGCTGTTCACTAACTACATTTCCGTATTCAACACTATACGATTGCTAAAAAACTTTAATGAGCAAGCATTCCTTCATGACCTGGCCTCTGTAAATTGGTATAATTTATTTATGCTGCAGTAGTTTGTGTCGGGGGACTAGGGTCAGTCTGTTATATCTGGAGTATTTCTCCTCTCTAATCTGGTGTCCTGTGTGAATTTAAGTATGCTCTCTCTTTTTCTCTCTCTCTTTCTTTCTTTCTTTCTTTCTTTCTTTCTCTCTCTCTCTCCCGGAGGACCTGAGCCCTAGGACCATTCCTCAGGACTACCTGGCCTGATGACTCCTTGCTCTCCCCAGTCCACCTGGCCGTGCTGCTGCTCCAGTTTCAACTGTTCTGCCTGCGGCTATGGAACCCTGACCTGTTCACCAGACGTGCTACCTGTCCCAGACCTGCTGTTTTCAACTCTCTAGAGACAGCAGGAGCACTAGAGATACTCTGAATGATCGGCTATGAAAAGCCAACTGACATTTACTCCTGAGGTGCTGACCTGTTGCACCCTCGACAACCACTGTGATTATTATTATTTGACCCTGCTGGTCATCTATGAACATTTGAACATCTTGGCAATGTTCTGTTATAATCTCCTCCCGGCACAGCCAGAAGAGGACTGGCCACGCCTGGTTCCTCTCTAGGTTTCTTCCTAGGTTCTGGCCTTTCTAAGGAGTTTTTCCTAGCCACCGTGCTTCTACACCTGCATTGCTTGCTGTTTGGGGTTTTAGGCTGGGTTTCTGTACAGCACTCTGTGACATCAGCTGATGTAAGAAGGGCTTTATAAATACATTTGAAATCTACTTGTTGTATAGAATCAGCTCTGTTGAAGACGCTTGGACCTTATCTTTTGATATTGTTAACAAACACGCCCCCATAAAGAAAATGAGAATTAAAAACAGGTTCAGCCCTTGGTTCGACCGTGATCTGGCAGTTACACACCACCTCAAGAAGAGCATTTGGTGAAAGGCTCGGCACACGCATACTCAGCTTGACTGGCTATCGTTCAGGCAATGAGAAATAAGTGCACCTAGGCTATCCAAAGGCCAACATTAGTTACTTTAAGGAGCAGTTCTCTCTCTGTGGGTCTAACCCCAAGAGGTTCTGGAAAACGGTTAAAGACCTGGAGAATAAACCCTCCTCCTCACAGCTGGCCATGTCCCTTAATGTTGATGATGTGGTTGTCACTGACAAGAAGCACATGGCTGAGCTCTTTAATAACCACTTCATTAAGTCAGGATTCCTAATTGACTCAGCCATGCCTCCTTGCCCATCCAACATTTCCTCATCTCCCACCCCTTCTAATGTGTCTCCCTCTTTTTCCCCTGCCCCTTTCTTCTTCAAGGTTTCTGCCCCTATCATTGCCAAGCCTATTTCTAAACTTTTTAACCTGTCTCTCCTCTCTGATGAGGTTCTCATTGCTTGGAAGGCAGTCACAATGTGTCCTTTATTTAAAGGGGGAGATAAAGCTGATCCTAACTGTTATAGGCCTATTTCTATTTTGCCCTGTTTATCAAAAGTGTTGGAAAACCTTGTCAATAATCAACTGACTGGCTTTCTTGATGTCCATAGTATTCTCTCTGGTATGCAATCTGGTTTCTGCTCAGGTTATGGATGTGTCACTGCAACCTTAAATGTCCTCAATGATGTCACTATTGCCCTTGATTCTAAGCAATGTTGTGCTGCTATTTTTATTGACATGACCAAAGCTTTTGATAAGATAGACCATTCCATTCTTGTGGGCCGGTGAAGAAGTATTTGTGTCTCTGAGGGGTCTTTGGCCTGGTTTGCTAACTACCTCTCTCAAAGAGTGCAGTGTATAAAGTCAGAACATCTGCTGTCTCAGCCACTGCCTGTCACCAAGGGAGTACCCCAAGGCTCGATCCTAGGCCCCACGCTCTTCTCAATTAACATCATCAACATAGCTCAGGCAGTAGGAAGCTCTCTCATCCATTTATATGCAGATGATAGTCTTATACTCAGCTGGCCCCTGGTTTATAGCTTGAGGTAGTCAACTCATACAAGTACTTGGGAGTATGGCTAAACAGTACACTGTCCTTCTCTCAGCACATATCAAAGCTGCAGGCTAACGTTAAATCTAGACTTGGTTTCCTCTATCGTAATTGCTCCTCTTTCACCCCAGCTGCCAAACTAACCCTGATTCAGATGACCATCCTACCTATGCAAGATTATGGAGACATCATTTATAGATCGGGAGGTAAGGGTGCTCTCGAGCGGCTAGATGTTCTTTACCATTCGGCCATCAGATTTGCCACCAATGCTCCTTATAGGACACATCACTGCACTCTATACTCGTCTGTGAACTGGTCGTCTCTGTATACCCGTCACAAGACCAACCGGTTGCTGCTTATTTATAAAACCCTCTTAGGCCTCACTCGCCCCTATACTCGTTCTGCCAGTCACATTCTGTTAAAGGTCCCCAAAGCACACACATCCCTGGGTCGCTTGTCATTTCAGTTCGCTGCAGCTAGCGAGTGGAACGAGCTGCAACAAACACTCAAACTGGACAGTATAATCTCAGTCTCTTCATTCAAAGATTCCATCATGGACACTCTTACTGACAGTTGTGGCTGCTTGTGTGATGTATTGTTGTCTCTACCTTCTATGTTGTGTTGCTACCATGCTGTGGTGATACCATGCTGTGTTGTCATGTGTTGCTGTCATGCTATGTTATTGTCTTAGGTCTCTCTTTATGTAGTGTTGTCTCTCTTGTCGTGATGTGTGTTTTGTCCTATATTTTTATTTTATTATTTTTATTTTTAATCCCATCCCCGGCAGGAGGCCTTTTGCCTTTTGGTAGGCCGTCATTGTAAATAAGAATTTGTTCTTAACTGACTTGCCTAGTTCAATAAAGGTTAAATAAACTGGATCCTAGACTTCCTGACGGGGGACCACAGGCTGTGAGGATTGGCAACAACCTCCTCCACACTGACTCTTAACAAAGGACCCCCATGGGGTGTGTCCTCAGTCCTCTGCTGTACTCCTTGTTCACCCACGACCGTGTGGCTTTGCATTACACCAACTCCATCATCAAGTTTGCTGGCGACACCAAGATTGCAGGCCTGATAACCAACAACGACGAGTCAGTCTATAGGGAGGAGGTAAGTGAACTGGCATTGTGATGTCATGACAACAACCTCTCCCTCAAATGTCAGCAAAACAAAGGAGTTGATTGTTGACTTCAGGAAGCAGAGGAGGGAACATGCCCTGATCCACATCAATGGGACTGCAGTAGAGAGATTAACAAATTTTAAGTTTCTCAGCGTCCACATCCCCAAGGACATGTCATGGTCCATCAACACCACCACTCCTGTCAAGAGGGCGCAACAGAAGCTTTACTTCCTAAGGCAGCTGAAGAAATTTGGTATGCCGCCCCAGGTCCTCTCCAAATACGACATAATCGAGAGCGTCCTGACCGGTTGCATCACGGCCTGGTACGGGAATTGCTCCATCCACGACCGCAAGGCCCTCCCGCAGGTGGTGATGGCCCTGAAACTCGAAACTATGTCTGAGGAAGGCGAGCAGCATCATCATGGACCCCACACACCCCAGCCATGAGCTGTTCTCTCCCTTACCGTCAGGCAGATGGTATTGGAGCATGAGTGGTTAGAGCGTTGGACTAGTAACCGAAAGGTTGCAAGATTGAATTCCCGAGCCGACAAGGTAATAATCTGTTGTTCTTCCCCTGAACAAAGCAGTTAACCCACTGTTCCTAGGCCGTCGTTGAAATAAGAATTTGTTCTTAACTGACTTGCCTAGTTAAATAAATGTAAAATAAAAAAAAACCTAGAGACCAGTGGCCAGGCATTGATTACTGTGTGAAAGTAGGGCCTCGAGCTCATGTCACCCTTTATAGATGTGAAGTGGGTGCCATCTACTGGTGAAATGGTGCACTGTTATGTTTTATTGGGTAGTGTGGATCAGGGAAGTATTCATTACTCCAGTTCTGTTGCAAAACGTTTCTTAAACGAAAGTAAACGGAACAAAACGGAGAGGAACCTTAATGAATATGTCCAATAGAAACTCTCGTTTAAGTTATACAATATTCCGTTGTATAACTGTGTGGACTAATGATTATACCTTTGCTTCAGTAAATTGTAGAACGTCTGATTGTGGATTTCCACATAACACGATCATTTCGCTACTGCCTGGGAAGGTGTCCCACTCAGAAGTACGAGATGGGGAGGGGGGCGGGCGGGCGTAGGTTGACCTCAGGTCTCCCCGCTGGAAGCCCGAGGTAGGGGGAGCCGGGGAATCTATCAAATAGCCCACCTCTAACTTTGTACAGTACTAATGCAATTAGTAAAATCAGTCACACTACAAAATGCTACGAAATAAACCACAGTTCATTCATTCATAATACTGTGAATATATAGTTTCACAGACATATAGTTGCATTTTGTTCTGGTTTGTGCAAAATCGTTAAGAATAATATAAAACCAGTCTGCACACCACCAAGGTGAATTGGTTTAGTCTTGATTCTTGGTTCACAGTGTTGGGGGATGGGTAATGTATTGATGTGCCAAATCAACACAAATGGATAAGAAAAGAAGAAGAGGAGAAACGCGCAAACGATAAAGGTATACAGCTATGTCATTGCTTTATGAGTATAATATTATGCATGTAATGAAATAGGTTAGTATAACACTTATGTTTGTTAGCCTATGTTGCTTGCTATGCTATTACACATAGGGCGACAATATTCAGTTTGCTGTCCAACTAGCTTACATAACATTGGATATAATTTCACACAGTTTCATCATGATAATGTGTGTAGCTTGCAGCAAAACGATTACAACCTAACTAGCACATTATTGATTTGATTAACTTTCATTGAGGTGACATCATAAAGGTTTTCTGTGATTGTATTGATTAGGTCCTGAGCTCAGTAAGGGGAATTTCAAATGCTGTAGGCTAACTTAAAATATGTCTATATTATGCTGATATTTTGTATCTTTTGTGATATATTGAGTATTTTTGGGTGTCTTATGCCTAGAATTAGCCAAGGAGGTTATATGGTTCATTTGGTTCCTATTCTGAATGACATGTATATTTAATTGTGCAACAAATATATTTAGGGAGTCAGACTCATATACTGTATTTCAATGCAAATTCAGAGGCACTTCTGACATTTTTTGGAGAACCCTTTGGCACTGGCCAGGATAAGGAGCCATCTACCCCCATCAGCCACACAGGCCTCTTCAGAAATTATCTCGGAGTCTCAGGATGAGGTGCCATCCACCTCCTCAGCCACACAGGTGTCTTCACAAATTTTATCGGAGCCTGAGGATGAGGTTGAAGACCTCATCCTCGGGGTAAACGCACGTGTTTGTGTGCATCCCTGCATAACATAAACAAAATAAATAATTTCCCTTTTGCAAAGTTTTAAGTTTCCATATTGTAAGTAACAAATTTGATTTTATTATTACTGGGTATGTATGTGGGATGTTCCACCACTATAAATGCTGTGAATAACGTGTGTAAACTAATGCCCATGTGCTCTCCATTTAGAAAAGCCTGTAGCAGCATCCCCACCCAATCCTGCTGCTGAGGATGAACCACTGTCTACAGACCCTGCTGACTGGCCTTCAGTTCTGACTGACAGAATTCGGACCCAACTAGTTTGCAGAGGACCAAGTGAGGTACCACCTAACTTGTTTTCCCAAGGAATGAGAGTGATGGAAGAAGTTGCCACAGCAGTCCAGAACACCAAAACTGCATGAAAACATGGAAAGAACTGGCAATGAGGATCAGAAAAGGGGAAACAATTGATAAGCTTGAGATGGTACTTTTTATTTTTTATTTTATTTCACCTTTATTTAACCAGGTAGTTATGGAGGCTGAGAGGATAAGATGGAGAGAGGTGTTGACACGTCTGACTGCTATTGTGCAGTCTCTGGCAATTAGAAATCTGGCACTAAGGGAACACACAGAAACACTCTCCATCAAATGGAAATTTCCTCAGAGTTTGAACTGATGGCACAATTTGATCCAGTCATGAAAGAGCACTTTAAACATGTCCAAAAAGGGACCTTGAGTCACACCACCAGCTACCTTGGCCACCAAATACAGAATGAACTCATTGATTTGTTGAGCAGCAAGGTCATTTCAATAATTGTTGAGTTGACATCAAGCTGGCAAAATTATTCTCTATCATTCTAGATTGCACCTCAGATGTACCTCAGATGTCAGCCACACTGAACAGTTGTCAGTTGTGATTAGAATTGTCACTGAAGGAGGAGCTCCACATAAAATAACATTATGGGGTTTTTGGAGGCAGAGGAGTCCACGGGCCAACATTGGGCATCCCTGATTCTCAAACGATTAGAGGAGCTAAAAATTCATTTTGAGGACAGTCTTATGATAATGGGGCCAACATGAGGCAAAAGAAGTGTCCAAGCCAGACTCCTGAAAATAAATACAATTTGTTCCATGTGGGGCTCACACATTGAACCTGGTTGTGGCTGATGCTGCTAAAAGTTGTCGATGCCACAGGTTACTTTGGCATCTTACACAAACTGTACACCTTGTTCTCAGCCTCCACACAGCGATAGGCCATACTGAAAACACATTTGAACATCACTTTGAAGATGTGGACTGAGACAAAGTGGGAGAGTATAGTTAAGTGTCGAGACACTGAGGTATCATTGAGGTGAGGGATCAAACCAAAGACCCTGTGATAAAGATTGAGGCCCAGTCCTTGTCAGAGGAGGTGGGATCATACCGCTTCAGCATCTGTAGAGTGGTGTGGTATGACATCTTGAGCCAGATCCAACATGTGAGCAAGCTGATGCAGTCTCCCAGTATGCATGTGGATGTTGCAGTCAGTCTTCTCAGAAAGACAGAGAGAGGTCTCAGCAACTACAGGGCGACAGGCTTTATGACTGCACAAACATCAGCCAAGGATATTTGCGAGGGTATGAATGTAGAGGCCTTCTACAACAAAAAAGGCTGAGGTCCACAAAGCGACACTTTTCCAACGTCTGAGTGATGCCCTGAAGAAGCTGGAGGTGACATTTTTCAATGTCGTTGTTGATGCTGCAATCTCAGACCTTCAGGAAAGATATTCCACATTGGAAAATGTGGAAGAGAAGTTTGGAGTGCTGTCAACCTTCCAAAGTCTCACAAATGAGGAGCTGACAGAACAATGTGTGGCCCTTAGGCACAGAGCGAGACCCAAATGCAGACACAGGAGGCAGATGGTAGGAGTCTTACAATGTTTATTGATCAAAAGGGGTACTACTGCATGGTCGGAACTAGAAGCACAAGCATTTCGCTACACTCGCATTAACATCTGCTAACCATGTGTATGTGACAAATAAAATTTGATTTGGGTGGGCAAGAGAATGGTCATGGACAGGCAAAAAGGTAAAAAACACATCAGAATCCAGGAGGTACAGAGTGGCAGACAGGCTCGTGGTCAAGGCAGGCAGAATGGTCAGGCTGGCGGGTACAAAGTCCAGAAACAGGCAAGGGTCAAAACCGGAAGGACTAGAAAAAGAGAATGCAAAAAGCACTGCTGGTTGACTTGGAAACATACAAGACGAACTTGCACAGAGAGACAGGAAACACAAGGATAAATACACTGGGGAAAGTAAGCGACACCTGGAGGTGGTGGAGACAATCACAAGGACAAATGAAACAGATCAGGGCGTGACAACTGCACTATAAAGAACACTAAAAACTTGGATGGCAGTGAGCTTGCACAGGAACTGAAGAACTTGCCTGACTTAAAATCTTAAGACCATGACCCTGCTTGAGCTGCTGATATTTATACACCAAAGGGAGCTCTCAGAAAAGTATAAAAATGTGTGGACTACTCTCAGAATTTGTCTATACTCTTCCAGTGACCAGAGAGGAGCTTTTCAAAGCTGAAGCTCATCAAATCCTACCTGAGGTCCACCATGTCACAGGAACGCCTTAGTGGCCTTGCTGTCATCCGTATTAACCATGCAATTGCTAGGCAGATTTCTTATGAGGATGTAATTGATGACTTTGCATCAAGGAAGGCAAGAAAGGTCAGGGTTTAGATGGCAGTTGTGCAATTTAGTTTGTGTTTCTTGTTTGAAGTGCAATTGTCACGATCTTCAAAAGGAGCGGACCAAGATGCAGCGAGGGTTCCAGTATACATACTTTAATTACGTAGTGAAACTGGCAAAAACAATGAAAAGACAGTAACGCTGGTGTGGCACAACACAGAAATACAAACAATGACCCACGAAATCAGTGGGGAATTTACAAACTTAAATATGGTCCCCAATTAGAGGTAACGAAACTCAGCTGCCTCTAATTGGGAACAATTAACGAAACCAAACAAAGAAATACACACCCTAGAACAAAAACCCCTGATCACGTCCTGACCAAAAACACCATACAGCAGCCAAAAAGGGCTATCTATGGCCAGGACGTGACAGCAATAGTGTAATAATCAGGTTCTCTTCTTTATAAGCGTGTTATTCTGTTTGTGTATTTGTGTGATTAGGATTTGTGCAATTTACTTTTATTTGTGTGTTTTTTTTCTTAGCAATAGGGTAACAGTGTAATAATTCGATTCCCTTTTTTATTTGTATTTATCGACTATTAGTTTCTATTTGTCTTTGTTACTTATTTTTGGTATTTGAGTCTTATTTTTTTATATATTTGTATATTTATATAGTTTTAAATATTATGATACTCTAAACGGTATGATCATTACACAGGTGCACCTTGTGCTCTGGACAATAAAAGGCCACTCTAAAATGTGACGTTTTGTCACAACACATGGGAGCGTGCAATTGGAATGCTGACTGCAGGAATGTCCACCAGAGCTGTTCATTTCACTACCATAAACCACCTCTGTCGTTTTAGAGAATTTGGCAGTTCATCTAATCGGCCTTTATTTCAATTGACTGATTTCCTTATATGAACTGTAACTCAGTGAAATCATTGAAATTGTTGCATGTTGAGTTTTATATTTTTGTTCAGTATAAAACATTGTGTCTGGCTGTCACGACTTTCTTGTTCGAGCGGCGTTCGGCGGTCGACGTCACCGGCTTTCTAGCCATCGCCGATCCACTTTTCATTTTCCATTTGTTTTGTCTTTGTTTTTTTCACACCTGGTTTCAATTCCCCAATTCCATGTTCATTATTTAACCCTCTGTTTCCCCCATGTTTGTGTGCATGTTTGTTTGATTGTACAGGCAGTTACTGACGGCTGGTTATTTTGTTGCCGGGTTTTGTATAACGGCTGTTTATTCATGTGACCGGTATTTTCCCACACCTGAGTATTATTGTTTGTACTGGTGCTTCGTTATTAAAATACCTTGTCCACACATCTCTGCTCTCCTGCGCCTGATTCCTTTTCACCAGTTACCCACAGCTTGACACTGGCCACCACCAATGTTTACAACTCAGAATGAATTAAGACAGTTTCACTAAGCGATTGCCCTCAAACAACTTGTTTTAAGGTAAAATCACAGTTGAATCTAAAACCGTAGTTTTGAGTTATAGCAGCACACTGACAATATGCAGCGGAAAGGCAAGGGGTCGAATGGGCCAAAATAATACATTTGTCCCATTGTTTTTTTTTTAGGGGGTAGGGGCTGTCAATGATCATGGTTAGTGTCCGCCCTATGATTGGAAGGTTGGAAGTTCAATCTCCGTCTGAGTTTAACAAAGACTGTGTAAAAATGGGAGCGAATGTGTGTCTGCACGGCACAGCATTAAGGAGATGCTGTTCCGGCTCGCACATGCCAAGCTTGTGAAAGGCTACTTACTTTACTGAGGGGATGTCTGGCCCTCCTAAACCCCCAGGTCCTGCTGTTATTGGGTTAGTGAGTAGTGACTTGTTTGTCCTCCAGGCTTTCCCAGGACAGGATGGTACTTCTTGTCAACTGTTAAGTTCTCAAGAGATTCCCCCTTTCAGTAATTGGTTAACCGTATACATGTTGCAATCCCAGCCAACTGACGCATGCTGATGATACAGTGCATTCGGAAAGTATTCAGACCTCTTCACTTTTTCCACATTTTGTTACGTTACAGCCTTATTCTAAAGAATATTACATAGTTTTCCCCCCCTCAATCTACACACAATACCCCATAATGACAAAGCAAAAACGGGTGAAAAAAATACAGTACCAGTCATTAAGTTTGGACACATCTACTCATTCAAGGGTTTTTCTTTATTTTTACTATTTTCTACATTGTAGAATAATAGTGAAAACATAAACTGTGAAATAACACATACGGAATCATGTAGTAACCAAAAAAGTGTTAATCAAATCAAAATATATTTTATATTTGAGATTCTTCAAAGTAGCCACCCTTTCCCTTGCAGCTTTGCACACTCTTGGCATTCTCTCAACCAGCTTCATGAGGTAGTCATCTGGAATGCATTTCAATTAACAAGTATGCATTGTTAAAAGTTAATTTGTGGAATTTCTTTCCTTCTTAATGCGTTTGAGCCAATCAAATGTGTTGTGACATGGTAGGGGTGGTATACAGAAGATAGCCCTATTTGGTAAAAGACCAAGTCCATATTATGGCAAGAACCGCTCAAATAAGCAAAGAGGAATGACAGTCCATCATTACTTTAAGTCATGAAGGTCAGTCAATCCGGAAAATGTAAAGTGCAGTCGCAAAAAACATTGAGCGCTATGATGAAACTGGCTCTCATGAGGACCGCCACAGGAAAGGAAGACCAAGATTTACCTTTGCTGCAGAGGATAAGTTCATTACAGTTACCAGCCTCAGAAATTGCAGCCCAAATAAATGCTTTAGAGTTCAAGTAACAGACACATCAACATCAACTTTTTAGAGAAGACTGTGTGAATCAGGCCCTCATGGTCGAATTGCTGCAAATAAACCACTACTAAATGACACCAATAATAAGAAGAGACTTGCTTGGGCCAAGAAACATGAGCAATGGACATTAGACCAGTGGAAATCTGTCCTTTGGTCTCAGTGCGAATTTGAGATTTTTGGTTCCAACCGCCGTGTCTTTGTGAGATGCAGAGTAGTTGAACGGATGATCTCCGCATGTGAGGTTCCCACCGTGAAGCATGGAGGAGGAGGTGTGATGTGTGGGGGTGCTTTGCAGGTGACACTGTCAGTGATTTATTTAGAATTCAAGGCATACTTAACCAGCATGGCTACCACAGCATTCTGCAGCGATACGCCATCCATCTGGTTTGTGTTCAGTGGGACTATCATTTGTTTTTCAATAGGATAATGAACAAACACACCTCCAGGCTGTTTAAGGGCTATTTGACCAAGAAGGAGAGTGATGGTGTGCTGCATCAGATGACCTGGCCTCCACAATCACCTGACCTCAACTCAATTGAGATGGTTTGGGATGAGTTGGAACGCAGAGTGAAGGAAAAGCAGCAAACAAGTGCTCAGCATATATGGGAACTCCTTCAAGACTGTTGGAAAAGCATTCCAGGTGAAGCAGGTTGAGAGAATGCCAAGAGTGTGCAAAGCTGTCATCAATAGAAAGGGTGGCTACTTTGAAGAATCTCAAACACTTTTTTGGTTACTACATGATTCCATATGTGTTATTTCATAGTTGTGATGTCTTCACTATTATTCTACAACTTAGAAAATAGTAAAAAAAAAAAAAAAACTTGAATGAGTAGGTATGTCCAAACTTTTGACTGGTACTGTACCTTAAGAGATTAATTAATTCAGTCTTTAAAGATAAATCTTTATTTCACAATAATAGTAAGGAATTCATAGCAGATTACTAATTTCAAGCATCATAAAATACTTTGTCTAATTACACATTAAAAGTATAGTTCTATTACTAAAATCCTACATTAGCTAACATATGAAATTGTTTTAAGATGGTCATACCATGGATCATTTAGCTATTTGACACCTTTAGGTATCCCAAAAAATATTTAATTATTTGATCAAATATTGAATTTTCCTTTACTACTATAGCCCATAGACATGCATTAAATAACACATTCATAAAAAGCAAAAAAAGACAGTAAAAAAAGAAATCATAAGGAATAAGATTTTGAAGTGTCTGTCTTGTATATAAAAGATATAAGAAAAGCTCTGGAAGTATTCTTTTTTTGGGACACTTATTTAACCCCTTAGTTTTGATGGCACAAAATTACCTTCCATTCATTTCTATGGGTTACCTTCAGACGAGTCCCTTCAGACGCAGCCCATGCAACAAAAAAAAACATATCTCTAGCTTTGATTGACATATTGTGATGGTGATATTTTTATTATGTTATTTAGATTGACTCTTAAGTATTAAACTAGATATGTTTTTTGCATGGGTTTTTTGCTATGTCGTCCTTCCCCATCTGCGGTGGAAGGTGGCCGAGCTACAGCAGTGTTTGTCAGACCATGAGACATCCCAGAAATCGGTCTTCTCAAGGTTTCACCACCATGGAAAGATGACTCTCGAACATGATGTTGTTCTCCTTTTTTTGCTCTACGACCCCCATAAGCCCCATGGGACTCGTCTGAAGTCGGTAATGCTGATGTGACAACTTCTGTCTGTAGCATCCAACCATTTGAGCTACAAACTAATATGACCCCACTGTGGAAAGGGGAGACTCACAAACACGGTACCAATTTTGGACCCAAGCTAGTACGAATTGTGGTCTACTAGCCTAGCTGGCCAGTGCCCAAAATCTTGAAGTTCCATCATTTAAAGTAACCTTACTGTAGCATCTCTAGACCACTTAGTTTACCCCAGTTTAAACAAATAATATTTAACCTTTATTTAACTAGGCAAGTCAGTTAAAGAACAAATTATTTTTTTACAATGGCGGCCTACCTAGGCCAAACCCTCCCCTAACCCCAATTGTGCGCCGCCCTATGGGACTCCCGATCGCAACCGGTTGTGATACAGCCCGGCATCAAACCAGGGGCTGTAGTGATGCCTTTAGCACTGAGATGTGGTGCCTTAGACCGCTGCGCCACTCAGGAGCCCAAAGTTGTTGGTTAAAGAAATTCAGGCTGATGCAACAAACAGGGATATGGTATACAGTGCCCTCCACATTTTGTTAGGTTACAGCATTAATCTAAAATGTATTAAATTGTTTTTTTTTCCCTCATCAATCTACACAATTCCTCATAATGACAAAGCAAAAACAGAAAATCTTTTTTTTTTGCTAATTTATTATAATCACTTACATTTGCTTCCATCATAGTATTTTTGTCAGCCATCTTCGCTGAAGAAAGTCTCCAGCCTTAGGTCGCATAGCGTCAAATTCGTAATGGAAACCACTCGATATCATTAGTCATCGCCCAGCGGTCGTCACTGGTCATTTTCATAAAAGTAGATATTTTTCACCGCCTCCCACGCCACCTTCGCGCCCCCCAAAGGTCCCCCGCCCTCTCCGCTTCTCACCGCTTTCATTCCATTGAAAATGAATAGGATGTACCGTGTGGTACCTTGTGCACACGGGGCGAACACTGCGAGCTCCCGCTAGATGTGACGTCATCAGTCACTCTTAATGGGGCAGGCTTTCTTACAGGCGACTAAAACTGAAATGACTTTTGTAATTAATGTTGTTGTATTGTACTGGAACTAATGACAACAAATTATAATTTAATGGGTTCAATGATTTTTTTTTATAGGATTCTGATTGGGGTGACAAAATCCTACCTATTAGGATCCAATAAGGTTACTTTGGATTTCCAATAGGAAAAAAAAATAGAGGTAGATTCTGATAGAGGTGATACATAATCCTATAGGATTGCAGGAATCATATAGCATCCAACAGGATTAGTTTTGATTCCCAATAGGAAAAAAGTAGTCCAATAAGATTCCAATGGGATTCTGATAGAGGGGACACAATTTAGTGATAATGCCCGAGAAGCTGGTGTTTGGAGGGTATATTGGCTTAGGTGTTGTTCAGCCCAAGATGAAGTCTAAAAGAAATGTGAGATAATGTCTAGATGCTTTTTATAGTGGAGATCAAGTGTATAACTTGCCTGATGAGACAGTGGATTGCGCAGTCAGATGGAACAGAGTAAATAGGCATTTTAATAACATCATAGATTTAGCCGGTGGCAACTTGTGGAATAGACACAGGTTTTAACCAATCAGTACTCAGGATTAGACCCATCCGTTGTATAATTAAGTGAAGCCGGTGTTTGGAGGATATATTGGCAATATATCCCTATTACTTTTATTCAATGGGTTACCAACATATTCAAATAATAATTTACATATTTTAATTAAAACCGTTATTTTGATGAATTTATTCATAGTATTTCATCCTTCCACAAGATATAGTCCCAACACAAACACTAGGGTTGCTACCCAAGCCGGATGGTCATTAGTTTTATCGGTTTTGTAGCCGTGACCCAGTCATTAAGTCTTTATGGATGTGACTCAGTTGTTCGTTCTATATGTTCTATTGCCATACTGGCTGACAACATTCTTATCCCTTGCTTGCAAGCTAGCCAACTACGCCAAATTTACAGTCACATCAAACAGTGCAGCCAGAATAACAACAAAGTAGCTGCATTTGCATTTGTTTAAGCTGTTTTCTAGTGGATAGATCCATAACAATGAGCTAATGCATGATTCATGATTTCAACTGGCTGAGAAAAGCTGTCTCATCCCGACTCCCAACATGTTCATTTCTATGCACATCTGGAAATGGAATTTCAATATTGAAACAATGTTGCAAATGTAGGAGAGACAGACAGCAATGTTTATACAAATTACAAATCTCCGCTGTTGAAAACAAAATTATTTTTATCAAATTACATTTTATTTGTCACATGCGCTGAATGCAACAAGTGTAGACCTTACAGTGAAATGCTTACTTACAAGCACTTAACCAACAATGCAGTTTTAAGAAAATCCCTAAAGAAGTAAGAGATAAGAATAACAACAAATTAAAGAGCAGCAGTAAATAACAATAGCGGGGCTACATACAGGGGGTACCAGTACAGAGTCAATGTTCAGGCTGCAAGTTCTGGCCTGGTTTAGATCTTGTCTGTTGGAAAGATATCAGTTTGTCTCTGTGGATGGTTTGTCCTCTGACAAATCAACTGTACATTTCGGTGTTCCTCAATGCTCCATTTTAGGACCACTATTGTTTTCACTATATATTTTACCTCTTGGTGATGTCATTGCCCACCCTGGAAGCCTGTGTTTCAGACATAAGGAAGTGGTTGGCTGCAAATGTTCTACTTTTAAACTCGGACATAACAGAGATGCTAGTTCTAGGTCCCAAGAAACAAAGAGATCTTCTGTTCTATCTGACAATAAAAATGTATGGTTGTATAGTCTCAAATAAAACTGTGAAGGACCTCAGCGTTTTTCTGGACCCTGATCTCTCTTTTAACGAACAAATCAAGACTGTTTCAAGGACAGGTTTTTTCCATCTACGTAACATTGGAAAAATCTGAAACCTTCTGTCCAAAAATGACGCAGAAAAATGAAACCATTCTTTTGTCACTTGTCTCAGGATGGTAAGTTGGTGGTTGAAGATATCCCTCTAGTGGTGTGGGGGCTGTGCTTTGGCAAAGTGGGTGAGGTTATAATCTGCCTGTTTGGCCCTGTCCGGGGGTATCGTCGGACGGGGCCACAGTGTCTCCCGACCCCTCCTGTCTCAGCCTCCAGTATTTATGCTGCAATAGTTTATGTGTCGGGGGGCTAGGGTCAGTCTGTTATATCTGGAGTATTTCTCCTGTCTTATCCGGTGTCCTGTGTGAATTTAAGTATGCTCTCTCTAATTCTCGCTCTCTTTTTCTCTCTTTCTTTCTTTCTTTCTTTCTTTCTTTCTTACGTTCTTTCTTTCTCTCTCTTGGAGGACCTGAGCCCTAGGACATTGCCTCAGGACTACCTGGCCTGATGACTTGCTGTCCCCAGTCCACCTGGTCATGCTGCTGCTCCAGTTTCAACTGTTCTGCCTGCGGCTATGGAACCCTGACCTGTTCACCGGACGTGCTACCTGTCCCAGACCTGCTGTTTTCAACTCTCTAGAGACAGCAGGAGCGTTAGAGCTACTCTGAATGATCGGCTATGAAAAGCCAACTGACATTTACTCCTGAGGTGCTGACCTGTTGCACCCTCTACAACCACTGTGATTATTATTATTTGACCCTGCTGGTCATCTATGAACATTTGAACATCTTGGCCATGTTCTGTTATAATCTTCATCCGGCACAGCCATAAGAGGACTGGCCACCTCTCATAGCCTGGTTCCTCTCTAGGTTTCTTCCTAGGTTCTGGCCTTTCTAGGGAGTTTTTCCTAGCCACCGTGCTTCTACACCTGCATTGCTTTTTTCCATCTACGTAACATTGGAAAAATCTGAAACTTTCTGTCCAAAAATGACTCAGAAACATTTATCCATTTGTTTGTCACTTCTAGGTTAGACTACAGCAATGCTCTATTTTCCGGCTACCCGGATAAAGCACTAAATAAACCGGATAAAGCACTAAGTAAACTTCAGTTAGTGCTAAACACGGCTGCTAGAATCTTGACTAAATAATTTGATCATATTACTTCAGTGCTAGCCTCTCTACACTGGCTTCCTGTTAAGGCTATGGCTGATTTCAAGGTTTTACTGCTAACCTACAAAGCATTACATGGGCTTGCTCCTACCTATCTTTCCGATTTGGGGGATGTAAATAGTCTGGGTAGCCATTTGATTAGCTTTTCAGGAGTCTTATGGCTTGTGGGTAGAAGCTATTTAGGAGCCTCTTGGACCTAGACTTGACGCTCCGGTACCACTTTCCGTGCGGTAGCAGAGAAAACAGTCTATAACTAGGGTGGCTGGAATATTTGACAATTTTTAGGGCCTTCCTCTGACACCGCCTGGTATAGAGGTCCTGGGTGGCAGGAAGCTTGGCCCCAGTGATGTACTGGGCCATACCCCATGAAAAAATAACTCCCAGGCCCCTAACATAGAAATCACAATGTTTCAGATTAAAATAACATACTGAACAATGTGTTATTAAATGTACTAACTATAAGCTTCTGCTGCTCTATACTACAATTGTGCAGATTCTAGTTTCCACCTTCATCCTTTGCCTATATTAACAGTAGTGCAAACATTTTTGGTTCCTAATGTTAACAAAAGCAGTCTATGTCATGAGATTTTTATGATGCTTTATTATAAATAACTACAAATTTGGTGACTTGTTTTTTAATTGTAGTCAGTTTTAATGAAGAAATTACCAATGATCCATGTTTCAGATTAAATCATTTATTACCAATTCTTATGAACAAGGCTAATCCTCTTCTGCCCTATGCATAACTTCTAAATATATGCCTAAATAACATACCCAAAATAAAAATAAATCCTGAACTATGTGGACTGCAGGCATAAATGTGGTACCTACAGAGAACAAGCTGTGAAACTGCAACTGTAGTGTCCATGCATTTTGTAGGCATTCCTGAGTAAGTTCAACAGGAGATAAACCATTTCAGAAAATACTCTGAAACAATATTTTTTGCCCATCCACGGGCAGGTTTGGGCATTAGAACAGGTTAAGGCATTTGAAACATCTGACCTCTGTGATTGCCAACAAGGGTTTTGCCACCAAGTACTAAGTCATGTTTTGCAGAGGGGTCAAATACTTATTTCCCTCATTAAAATGCAAATCAATTAATAACATTTTTCACATGCGTGTTTCTGGATTTTTTTGTTGTTATTCTGTCTCTCACTGTTCAAATAAACCTACCATTAAAATTATAGACTGACCATTTCTTTGTCAGTGGGCAAACGTACAAAATCAGCAGGGGATCAAATACTTTTTTCCCTCACTGTAGCTGCAATTGGGTGGAGCCGCATGTCCAAATTACTGATTATAATATCCAGAGCCACATAAAACAATGTGTTGAGAAATCCAGTGTCGGACTTCTGTTCATTTGCTATGTCATCTTCAGTCTCATCAGGGAAACGTTTTCTTTTTTTCTGGCAATTCCTCTGTTTACTGTGAAACTGAGTAGTTACACCCATTTCATTTGCCACCATGGAGGCTTCTGCCGGAAGAGCATCCCATTGATTACGCAGAGCCTGTATTTCTTCCTGTAGTGTCTTAATGTGAGCTGCTTCAGTGTCCAGAGAAATATTTCCTGACTGAATAATTAGGCTTCTATTCTCAATACACTGCAATACCTTTACACGGAAAGTGAGCAGGAAGATTGCCTTGAAAGACATGAAGTAGCTTTTCAGACCTTTTGCCTCTAATTTGGCTTTGTTTGTCAGGCTGCAGGTAGCAAGAAGCATGTCTAGGGCCTTGATGATAGACGGGACATGAGTTGCCACTGGTCGGACCGCAGCAATACGGGCACTCCATCGCGTGTCTGAAAGGCGGTTAAGACAGCAGCCAGTCTTTTCCTTGAGAATGGCCCATCGCTCTGGGCTGGCACTGAACAGATTGTAAAGACTATTCACACAGCCAAAATAGGTTGATACTTCTGGGCACGACTGAGCTGCATGTACACCCACAAGATGAAGAGTATGGGAGGCACAAGGTGAGTATGTGGCCAGTGGATTATTTTGCAGTATGTGTGCTTGAACTCCCTTCACTCTCCCCTGACATATTTGCACCATTATCATAGCCTTGACCACGGCAATCTGCTATGCCAATACCATGCCCTTCCAATGCACTCAAAATCACTTCAGAAATGTCACTGCCTGTCTTACTAGCAAAGCCTTTAAATTCAAGTAAACGTTCAATTATTTCCCATTCAACTGTTCCCTGAACTTTATCTTTGTGTACATATCTCACCAATAATATATTTTGCTCAGTATGGGAAATGTCTGGAGTTACATCACATATAACTGAGTAATAGATTGCATCTTCTCTTTCATAAAGTATTGTTTTCAAAACCCTTTGACCACATATTCCTATGAACTCGTTTTGGCTCTCAGGGCTGAGGTAATGAGTCAGTCGTGCTGTGCTCCTTTCTTTTTGTCCCTGACTTTCTGTAAGTGCTCAAGTAATAGCGGGTCATAATTTGACAAAAGTTCAAGTAAGCCTAGGTAATGTCCATTATGCACATCATCAAGATTGGGTGATTTCCCCTGGAATGGCAGATTCCTAGATGCTAAGTACAGTGTCACATCCAAAACCCTTTCTACAAGTGCTCTGTTTTTATACATTTCTGACTGGATTTGTTTCTGCAGCTGACTGTCTATACCTGTAGCTGTTACGGTATGCTGCAGATTTTTCTTGTGAGACACCATCCTCTTGCTCTAATAGTTTGTCATACATTCTCTGCCATTTCACTGATGATATCTTATAGCTATCCTTACTATTCAGAGAACTGGGTGAAGGTTTACTTGGCTCATGAGAAAAAAACACATGGAACGCAATATAATAATTCCTTTACATAAATAAGCCAGTCTCTCTACACCTTTTCTCTTCCGTTTGCTGACTTACTGTACTGTAAATAGTTGGGGAATGGCTTGCCTTCTGAGTCTGGGGGCATGATTTTATACAGTTCTGTCTCCTCACCAGACCTGTTGGCTAGTCCGCAAACAATAGCTTCTCTTTCATGGTCTTGTACTTTCTCTGGCCACAGTGCTGGATCATCTAAAACCTCATCTTCCTCACTTCAAATCTGTCCATACTCTTCCTTTCCCCTATTACTTGCTTGTTCAAACTCTTCTGTCACTCCTTCACTGGCACTGCTGCTACTCTAACTCCTCTTCCTCCTCCCTGCTCTCCTCTGCATCAGAGTCTGTCTGACAGATTTCTGCTGAGATTCTGCCTACCTGGAGCTCTCTAGGCACTAGGAAGTGAGTAAACAAAGGGAATTTTAGGTTTAATGTTCGCTCCTACAAAGGTTTCCCTACTAAAAAAGTGTCTAACTTTACAATTTAAAAATTGTATTCTTATGCTGCTGCTGCTACAAAACTACTGCCTCACCTCCAAGGTCCGCTGTTTCAACTTCATGTAGTAGGCACACGTTGGGATCTTTGTCTACAGCAGTAGTAGTAGCATCTACAGTATGGATAGGTAGGCTACATGTTAGGTTTTAATTTTAGTCTAGCTAGCTAACAAATATCACGCAAATATTGGGGAATATAGTTATAATAATATCTAAACAATAGCTAATTAGCTAGCCATAGCTGGTAGCTCTTTTTATCCTGAATTTTGCTGTATTTGTCTGTTTCCTTTCTTTCCTTTTCTGGAAACCCGATTTCATTTGAGGGGGGCATAGTGGTTATCTCTCCTGAATGCTTAGGCTACATGCCGGAGCAACTGTCAGATCAGCTGTATTTTATTTTTCTCCTCGTGGAGAATGGACCATACCATGTGCATTATGGGGGGCACAAACAGTATGGTTGGTTAGAGATTATGGTTGTACGTTTTAATTTATCACAGATTTTTTTTATAGATTTTTTTTAATGATTAACAAATCATTTTCTAAACATTTAGGGGCCTCATGACTCATTCATGTTTCCCCCCTTTAACAACGCCCTTGACACTACCCTTAGTAGTGCCTTGCGGTCGGAGGCCGAGTAGTTGCCATACCAGTCAGGATGCTCTCGATGGTGCAGCTGTAGAACCTTTTGAGGATCTGAGGACCCATGCCAAATCTTCTCAGTCTCCTGAGGGGGAATAGGTTTTGTCGTGCCCTCTTCACAACTGTCTTGGTGTGCTTGGACCATGTTAGTTTGTTGGTGATGTGGACACCAAGGAACTTGAAACTCTCAACCTGCTCCACTACAGCCCCGTCAATAAGAATGGGGGCGTGCTCGGTCCTCCTTTTCCTGTAGTCCACAATCATCTCTTTTTGTCTTGATCACGTTGAGGGAGAGGTTGTTGTCCTGGCACCACACGGCCATGTCTCTGACCTCCTCCCTATAGTCTCGCCTACCACTGTCATCGGCAAACTTAATGATGGGATTGGAGTCGTGCCTGATCACCGACAACGACGAGACTATAGGGAGGAGGTCAGAGACCTGGCCGTGTGGTGCCAGAACAACAACCTCTGGCCATGCAGTCATGAGTGAACAGGGAGTACAGGAGGGGATATGTTGTTACCTACCCTTACCACCTGGGGGCGGCCTGTCAGGAAGTCCAGGATCCAGTTGCAGAGCTTTGAGGGCACTATGGTGTTGAACGCTGAGCTGTAGTCAATGAATAGCATTCTCACATAGGTGTTCCTTTTGTCCGGGTGGGAAGAGGTAGTGTGGAGTGCAATAGAGATTGCATCATCTGTGGATCTGTTGGGGCGTGATATGCAAATTGGAGTGGGTATAAGGTTTCTGGGATAATGGTGTTGATGTGAGCCATGACCAGTCTTTCAAAGCACTTCATGGATACAGACGTGAGTGCTATGGGTCAGTAGTCATTTAGGCAGGGTACCTTAGTGTTCTTGGGCACAGGGACTATGGTGGTCTGCTTGAAACATGTTGGTATTACAGACTCGGACAAGAAGAGGTTGAAAATGTCAGTGAAGACACTTGCCAGTTGGTCAGCGCATGCTCGAAGCCTGGCCCTGAGCCGGGCCCTGCGGTCTTGTGAATGTTGACCTGTTTAAAGGTGTTACTACGGAGAGAGTGATCACACAGTCGTCCAGGACAGCTGATTCTCTCATGCATGTTTCAGTGTTACTTGCCTAAAAATCGAGCATAGAAGTAATTTAACTTGTTTGGTTGGCTCGTGCCACTGGGCAGCTCGCGGCTGTGCTTCCCTTTGTAGTCTGTAATAGTTTGCAAAGCCCTGCCACATCCGACGAGCGTCAGAGCTGGTGTAGTACGATTCGATCTTAGTCTTGTTTTGACGCTTTGCCTGTTTAATGGTTCGTTGGAGGGCATAGCGGATTTCTTACAAGCTTTCGGGTTAGAGTCCTGCTCCTTGAAAGTGGCAGCTCTACCCTTTAGCTCATTGCGGATGTTGCATGTTATCCATGGTTTCTTGTTGGGGTATGTACGTACAGTCACTGTGGGGACGACGTCATCGATGCACTTATTGATGAAGCCAGTGATTGATGTGGTGTACTCCTCATTGCCATCGGAAGAATCCCGGAACATATCCCAGTCTGTGCTAGCAAAACAGTCCTGTAGCTTAGCATCTGCTTCACCTGACCACTTTTTTTTTATGACAGAGTCACTGGTGCTTCCTGCTTTAGTTTTTGCTTGTAAGCAGGAATCAGGAGGATAGAATTGTGGTCAGATTTGCAAAATGGAGGGCGAGGGAGAGCTTTATATGCATCTCTGTGATTGGAGTAAAGATGGTCTAGAGTTTTTTTCCCCTCTGGTTGCACATTTAACATTCTGGTAGAAATGAGGTAAAACGGATTTAAGTTTTCCTGCATTAAAGTCCCCGGCCACTAGGAGTGCCGCCTCTGGATGAGCATTTTCCTGTTTTGCTTACGGCTGTACACAGCTCATTGAGTGCGGTCTTAGTGCCAGCATCGGTTTGTGATGGCAAACAGACATCTACAAAGAATATAGTTGAAAACTCTCTTGGTAGATAGTGTGGTCTACAGCTTATCATGAGAGACTCTACCTCAAGCGAGCAAAACCTCAACACTTTCTTAGATATCGTGCACCAGCTGTTGTTTACAAATATACATAGACCGCCACCATTTGTCTTACCAGAGGCTGCTGTTCTATCCTGTCGATAGTGTGTAACCCACCAGCTGTATGTTATTCATGTCATTCAGCCACGACTCGGTGAAACATAGGATTTTACAGTTTTTTATGTCCCGTTGGTAGGATATACACGCGTGTAGTTTGTTCACTTTATTATCCAGCAATTGTACGTTGGCCAATAGTACCGATGGCAAAGGCAGATTTGCCTTTCGTCGCTGGATCCTTACAAGGCACCCCAATCTCCTTCCACGATATCTGTCTTTTTCTCCTGCGAATGATGGGGATGAGGGCCTCGTCGGGTGTCTGGAGTAAATCCCTCTCGTCCGACTCATTAAAGAAAAAGTAATCGTGTTCTGATGTCCAGAAGCTATTTTTGGTCATAAGAGCTGGTAGCAGCAACATTATGTACAAAATAGCATGGTTAGTTAAGAGCCCATGAAATGGCAGCCATCCCCTCCGGCGCCATTATCACATCTTTATATCTTTATAGATAAAATGTATAAATTGTCTGGCTGGGCTGATGAGACAGTGGTCTTAACGACCGTTCCACAGGTGCATGTTCATTAATTGTTTATGGTTCATTGAACAAACATGGGAAACAGTGTTTAAACAATTTACAATGAAGATCTGTGAAGTTATTTGGATTTTTACGAATCATCTTTGAAAGACAGGGTCCTGAAAAATTGACGCTTCTTTTTTTGCTGAGTTTACCTATAGGCAGAAGTGGGACCAAGTCATTGTTTTACAAGTCACAAGTCTTAGCACTCAAGTCCCAAGTCAAGACAGGCAAGTCCGAGTCAAGTCTCAAGTCCTAAACATTGAGTTGAGTCCTAAACAAGTCATAATGTGCTCTATACCAAATGTAATACCATTTCATATTTTTAACAAGAGTAAGTTAGTATATTACATTTACGCAAATCATGAATGCTTTTAAAAATATCTATATATTTATTACTTTCCAACGTTACATTTCCATAGAAATACATGGGTAGCCATGAGAAAGCGCTCTCTTTCTCCCCCTCTCTCTCTCTCTCTCTCTCTCACAGCGTGGTAGGCTCGTGTGGGGTGTTGCTCTCCTGTAGATGAATTAAGCAGCAGAGTATCTGCTGGCCATCCAACATGGCAATTCACATAGAAATACCTCACCTACAACAAAATATATACTGCATTTCTATCTGGAAAACTGTATCTGAACGCGGTGCCTCAGATGAAATAAGCCGCCGTTCTTCATTCATTATCAATGGAGAAAGCTCAAAACTGCGGAGGACAGCAGAGAGAGGGATGGTGGGATTTGTGTGAAGCATAAACACAATCAGAGGTTCAAGCACTCGCCGTAATCAGCAGGTTAGGTAGAGTACACAACCATTCTAGGAGGCACTCTTCCACAAATGTGCTCATTTTTATATTTTCCAGCTCCAAACAGTGTGGTGGCGAGTCAATCTGCAAGTCTAATCTAGGCAAGCAGTGAGGAGCGCACATAACAATACAGGCTCCAGACACCATTGTCAAACAAGTTACACACATTCATTAACACACAACCTCGTGTGATGGATAGCTGTCGGCTACATTAGCCACGATTTACCATTCTTTGTGCAGCTTCAAATGTCGAACAAAGTTGGAAATTGTTGCGCCTCCATCTGTAATTTTCTTCCCGCATGTTTTGCAAGTTGCAATCCGTTTTTTGTTGATACAGCGTCTTTATATCCGAAAATAATAATTTTGGGTATCATCTTTCCAAAGGCTCCATCTGAATTCCCCCGCCGATGTTCCTCTGCACTGCCACGCACAATTTGATTGGCTGCTGTCCGATTCAAACTGTAATCCGTTAAATGAAGACTTGATGCGCTGCACACTTTTTTTAATAGCATCATTTTTAATATCTGGGCTTGGGGAGGGTATCAGGTTGAGTCATAAGGCTCAAGTCCAAGTCAAGTCAAGTCATTGGTGTCAAAGTCGAGTTGCAAGTACCAGTCTAGAATTCAGCCAATGTCAGATTGATGATCTAAGGAAAGAGAACACGGAGCTGAAAGGTACTGTAGACTCTATTCATGGAAAGGTGGAGGTGATGCAAAGGGAGAACAAACAACATAAAGAAACCTTGCTTGATGTACAGTGTCGATCAATGCGGGACAATCTAATATTTTCAGGGATACCGGAGAATAACAACAGCGGAGGCTGTGAGGACACAGTCCGAGACTTTATGTCAACTCAACTAAAACTGCCCATTGATGTTGTAGTAATGTCACTTTCTCCAGAGTCCATAGAATAGGTAAGGCCTCTGGAAATAGGCCACGGGCTATTATTGCATGTTTTGACAAATTTAACCAAAAGGAAATGACAAAGAACATGGGCAGAGAACTCAGAAACACTGATTTTGGATTGAATGATCACTTCCCCACCGAGATCAACGAAAGGAGAAAAAAAAAATCCCATCATGAAGGAAAAGCGTTGCCTGAATCAACGAGTCTCCATAGTGACATCAACGGGCAATTGTATCAGGACTCTAGAGTAACTCCCCTGGCTATTTTAATCCAATGTTCAAATTTGAGTTTGTGTGTTGTAGTGTATCATGACAACTTCAACTATAATGAATACATGCTCTATTGATCTCCACTTGACAAGGAAAGGGTTGCATATAGCTCAGGTTAATGTATGTAGCCTTCCTAACAAAATACATGAGGTTTTTAACTTGGTCAACATAAATAATATTCATATTTTGTCTTTGACCGAAACGCATTTAGATGCATCTGTAAATGATGGGCAAATTAATATTCATGGATATAGTCTACTGAGAAGGGATGGGAATAGGAATGGTGTGGGTGTAGCATTGTATATTCAGAATCAAATACCTTTTAAGAGGAGGGATGACTTTAATGTATGTCAAGTAGAGGCACTATGGGCTCATGTACATCTGCCTCACCAGGCAGCCATATTGGTGGGATGTGTGTATAGACCTCCTAGCCACCTCTAAGGTGTCCTATTTGGATGACTTATGTACTGGGTTTGACCAGGCCACAGATGGCAACAGAGATGTATTTATCTTGGGTGATTTTAATATAAATTGGAAGGATCACAATAATTAGAATATAACAAAATGGATGAGATATGCCGAGAACTGTGGTTTGAAACAAATGGTTAATGATACTACTAGATCATCAATTAAGTTGGGTCATCGTTCAGACACATGCATTGATCAGATTTTCTGTAATATACCATTGCAATGCTTAAAAGCCAGATCAATGCCAGTGGGCTGGACAGACCATAATATTGTGACCATAACCATGAACACTAAGGTTCCAAAGAAACCCCCTAGGATTGTGGTCAAGAGAAATTTTAAAACATTTAATTATGAGCTATTTCTAAATCATTTGGCTGCTGTACCCTGAGAGCTGATTTATATAGAGGCTACAGAATGTTTTATCACGCTACAGAATGTTTTATTGATATGCTCACTGAGGTAATGGACCATCATGCCCCTTTGAGAAAGAGTACAGTTGGTTCTCGTCCATCTCCATGGATTGATGATGAACTGGGTGAGGCTTTTTCTCAAAGAAATATGGCAAATGTCTTAGCAGCCAAATCAGAATTAGAAATTGATGAACATAATTATAGAACATTACGTAATTATGCAGTTAAATTGAATCGTAAGAAAAAAACTATTTTACAACAATGCTTTTATTGATTGTAAAAATGTTTCTAAAAAGGTATGGAATACAGTTAACGGCTTACTGGGTACATCTACCTCATCACGCCCATCTAGTGTGGAGGTTGAAGGGAGAACCGTAACAAAACCAGTTGATATTGCAAATCATTTTGCAGATTCTTTTACTAAGAAAATTAATTTACTGAGCAATAATGTAAACATACATTCTTCCAAACAGTCTATTGTCCAATGGAATGATGATCATATTATGAGCAACAAGACCTGCTCTTTTAGTCTGCAGACGGTGTCAGTAGAGGAGGTGTTAAACCTATTGAAGTCATTACTGATGGTAAATCTACAGGTTATGGTCTTATGGACAATTGTTTTGCTTCGCTGTGCTGCTCCCCAGATTGCATCTCCACTAAGATATATATTTAATTAGTCACTGGAAAAGGGGATGTTTGCAATTGTATGGATGCATGCGAAACTCTGTCCTATTCCGAAAGACATTAAAGAACCTCCTGCCAATAGTCGTCCAATTAGTCTACTCCCTTTACTCAGTAAGATATTGGAGGGTATTGTGAGTAGACAAATATGGGAGTATATGGAAAATAATGATTTGATTACAGCTAATCAGCATGCTTATCGCAAAAACCATTCCACTACCACTGCATTGGTTGACATGACTGACCAGTGGCTCAATGCTATGGATAATGGCAAGTTTGTGGGTGTACTATTTTTTGATTTCAGTGCAGCATTTGATTTAGTGGATCATGAAATAATTTTGACAATTAATGCATTATGGTTTTAAGGAGGTAGCATTGAATTGGGTACAGTCATATCTAACTGACAGGAAACAGTCCACCTATATCAATGGTTCATTTTCTTCCCCTCATGTTTTAAACTGTGGAATACCGCAGGGAAGCTGCCTTGGGCCACTTCTTTATTTAATATATACCAACGACCTTCCTTATGCCTTAGCTGAAACTCAAGCTACTATATTTGCAGATTATACTACAATTTATGCAGCAAGACAATCGGTTCAACAGGTACAGCAAGCTTTACAAGGAGATTTGGAGAATATCAGGGAGTGGAGTTTCCGGAACAAACTAGTTTTAAACACCAAGAAAAACAAAGTTATGTTGGTCTGTTCCACTAGGAAAAGGCCAAAACAGCATGAGATAAGGTTAAGTATGGGAGGAGTACAAATTGAAGAAGTGGCAGAAGCCAAACTATTGGGAGTGCAGCTAGACAACTGCTTATCATGGTCGTCTCAAATAACTAATCTACGTATAAAAAAAACTTTTAAAAAACAGCATGCATAATCAGAAGGATAGCTAAATATTTACCAGGAAAAATTATTGAGCAAATAACACAAGCGTTAATTGAGAGTCAGGTGAACTACTGTTCTGTGGTCTGGGGAAATGCATCATCAAGTGAAATTAGGAGGCTGCAGATTGCACAGAACAAAGCAACAAGGATTGTTTTAAAGTGGAGATATGGTTATTCTGTTGAAGTCATGTGCAGTGTTCTTGGTTGGTCATCAATCAACAAGATAATTGAAAAAAAACATGCTTATTTTATTTAGTAATATACACCATTTAATATGGCCAAATTATATTCACAAAGGTATTCAGTTGGTAAGAGACAGACATTCCGTAAATACTAGGAATAGATTGTCCACCATCTATGCGTTATTCAGACAGAAAAGAGAAATAGGCAAAGTAACATTTTGATTTAGAGCAATAAAGAAATTGAATAAATTAACAGAGCAAACCAGAAACCTTTCAATATATAAATTTAAACATTTTAAAACCATTTATATATAATACATAGAAATGTTGTAGGACTATAGTAGATGAAGAATCAATATCTTTTACATTGAGTATTTATCGGGTAAATATGTTAGTATATTATGTATGTTTGTAATAGTGTGTTATATGTGAAAATGTGTTTGTATTATAAATTGTATTTTAATGTTTAAGGGCTCTTGGAAGATTAGTCCAAATGGGGACTAAAAGAGATCCAAATAAAATAAAATCATATTTGTGACTCGAGTCCAAGTCATGTGACTCGAGTCCACACCTCTGCCTATAGGATAGTGAGAATCCGATAAAAATCCCTAATCCTATAGGGTTTTTGACTAGGGAAATTAGTCATTCCATTTTTTTTTGACCAAATTCGACACTCTTGACATCACATTGTTGATTTATTTTCGTTGACAGATTTTGGGCGGAGTAAACCCTCTTGCTTCGCCTCTTACTCTCTTGTTGAGTTTGTTTGGTTTACCTTGTCTCGCAGGTAAAGACAAACTGCTGTAGTAGGCATTTGGGAAACGAAACTATACAGCGTGTGTTTTGTGGGCAATTTCATTTAAGAACAAAATTAGAATACAAATGTAAACTCTTGCTCTTTGAGGAATATAACTTTACGGAAGAAAACTCGGTGGAAAGACTCGCGATCACTCTTCCTATGCCGTGAGTAAAACGTAGCTTCAACACAAACGGAAACGCACACTGCAAATTTATAAACCCAGGTGTAACTTTAGCAATACACTACAGATGGCACAAAATACGATACTTGATTGGATATTTATTTTGGAAATGGCATCTTGACAATTTTAGTAACTTATTTTGACAGAAGGCTGTAGATCGACTGAAAACGTCGTCGTCCAGTTCAACAAGCTGTTTTGCTGCGTGTCAGCAAATTAGTAACCTTTTATTTAATGAAGTAGGTCCGGCCGGTTTATCAAACAACTGTTCGGGGGATTGTTTTAATATCAACTCCCTGTAAAGCCTTTTTTAAATTGACATTCACCTTATGACACATTTGTTTACATTTTGGCCTACTTCAGCTACATACACACAACATCCACAGAATAGATTGGCTAACTTTGCTTGGCACTAAGGGATATGTGATGATTGATATGGTTTCTTGGTTTGGCAGGGGTTGCAGCCTCGTGACTTATGTTTAAAGTTTGGTTTGCCATGCCAAGGGCCTGCAGCATATTTTTGATATGTCATATAGTCAGGCATTGACCTAATGTCCATGTAGTATTGTTGTCTATTGATTCACGTCCACTTTACTTTGTCTGTCTGAAGCCGCTGATTATTATGACGACAGGGCTAAGCAATGTTCTTTATAAATGTAACATACTTATTTCATACATTCATGTAATGCACTATTCCTCCACCCCCTCCACCCACAGTCCCTATACATTTTTTCCCCCCAGGCCCTGGCTCTAGTTAACCACCATGCCCAGCAGCAGCACAGGGAGCCCCAGACCCTGGTCCGAGCCAGGGGGCCATCAAAGCCTCGTACCTTTGGGACCCAACCATCACCTCTCCCGGGGAAGCAGCTCCAGCCTGAAGTCCTGCTATGAGGAGCGATGTGTGGACCCGGTGGAGGAAAGGCCCCAGGAGCAACAGGGGCCAAAGATGACATGCCACAAGGCCAACCGCAGGGATGCGCAGAGCAGGGAGGCAGAGGAGACCATCAGCTTCATCCCCGGATCCGGAGACTCTCCTTCAGTGGGTCAGGGGTGTGGTCCCTGTGCCCACTCCTCCCCAGGCAGCTGTAAGAGCTGGGTGTGCAGTGTGCTGACCTGTGGACTCTACAGGGTGTGTCGGAGCACCATCCTGGCCCCCAGTCCCAGACAGAGCTCCCCAGGTGACGATCGGGAGAAGGTCAGCCTCCAGGCTCTCCAGGGCCACCCTGGGACCAACGACCCCAAAACCAGTAAGGAGAGTGGTGGTGACTCTGATTGGTCGGAGGACGTCTACATCAGAGGGGTCAAAGTGGACATTCCCACAATGGAGAAGGAGCTGGTGGTCGTTACCAGACCTCCGTTACATAATGGAAGAGGTGGAGGAGGAGGGGAGACGGTACAGCCCTCCCTCCTACTCCTGGAACGAGGGGGATATGGGTGATCTGAGCGTGGGTGATGTGGACTCTCTGATCACCCAAAAGCTTCTGGAGCTGTACTCTGAGTACCAGATCGAGGAGCTGGCCCACTGCACCTCAGACTCAGTGTTCCTGAAGAAGACCAGTGAAATCAGCCAGCTTATCAGTGACCTGGCCGAAGAGCATCAGCTTGATGAGCTGGATGCAGAGTGTCGACTGGTCAAGGGCATCATCAGGTTATGTGTTTGTATGTGTGTGTGTGTGTGCACGCGCAAAAGCAGTTGCGTATCGTGATAGCAAATTAATACATTTACTTTGTAAAATGGACAGTAAAGTTGATTATCTATTTTCATCTATTCTATTTTATCAGGATCAGCACTAGGAAGAGCAAGAAGAGACCTCCGTGCAAAAGGTCACAGAGGAGAACCTCCGACAGCGGGAATGAAACCATGAGCAACTATCAAGCATCAACCATCAGCAATAACAGTAAGCAACACCTCTACTGATAAACATTTCCAACAGCTTTTCCCTTATTTTATATACTTGTTGAAGTGATACTAATTTGTTATTACACTGTTAGTTGACTCTATGTTTGTTGTTTTTTACGTTGAAGATGATTATTTTATCCAGATATCCAAGGAGACAGATTCTGATATGAATGCTAGGAACATGAGGATCAACAGTGGAGCAGGTAAGAGACTTGACGTGTGTGCTGTGTGTACTGTACAGTGTTACTGTAGTCATCATTAAGCACTTGTTATGATGGGGTTAGAGTACTTCAAGACACACTTCTACTGAAACCGCAGTATTTCCCTTGTATTCATTTAATTGTTGCCACCCACCCCGGAAAATTTGAGGGGATGGAAAAATGCTTTCAGTGTAAACCTAAATGACTAAAACCAGACAAAGTTTATAGAAAAGATAATTGATGTATATATTTTAAAGATGCAGTAAGTCTTGTCAGAAGCTAGCAGATTCATTACTTACCAACAGCAGCTGTAAATTCCAATATAACTACATTAAGTTAAATTTCCTTGCTTTGTCTAGCAACACTATCATGAATCTAGCAAAGATGTTTTGTGGGTCAGAGTGCAGTATTTATTTATTTTCATAGCACAAACGTTTGTTAGCACGTTTCTCATACTGGCTTAATGCTTCGAACACACCGACAGCGTCATTGCACAAAATAGTATGCAGCATCATCTGGATATGTATGCAACTGAAGTTCAACATTTCCTTCTGCTACCATTTCTGTCAAACCGTCTACATAGTTTGACACATAAGTTCGATAAATCCAACGTATGCACCACACCACGAACGCACTGCAACTGCCTCTGCAACGCAACGCTGCAAGGCAAATGCAGCATTCATTGGAAATGAATGTAATTTTGGTGTACCAAAATGCAACGACGCTGTCAGTGTTTTTGAGGCGTTAGACACGTACAGAGCGGCAAGTGCTCTGACATCGCTCGTCCATATGTGTGTATATAGTCTTAATTCATTAGATTAGTGTGTGTGTGTGTGTGTGTGTGTGTGGTGTATTTTGTTAGATATTACTGCACTGTCGGAGCTAAAAGCACAAGCAATATCATCTGCTAATCACCTGTGTGTGACCAATACAATTTGATTAGCAACATATTCCTCGAATGAGTTAACTTCTGCATTGCGCAACAAATTCCTCTTATTTTAACAGCTAGCCTGACAGCCAAAGTTGCTTTGAGAAAATGTTTTCAGCTAAGAGAGAAGTATCTAACAAAATAACTACATTATGTCATTGATTTTGTGTGTGAGCATAAGAACACAGAATTAGCCATAGCAAAATGTGTAGAATTGCAGACAATTTGCTTTAAAATGGCAAAATGTTGTCTCAACTCCATGGAAATGTTTCTAGAAGGAAAGTAGCTCCCTTTTTGATGCAGAAAAAAACCCTTTCTTATTGCTAATAACACACTTGCCTGATAATATTGTATGGTGCCATGTATAGGCTATGGTTAGAGTTGGTCCTAAATATAGTTTCACCATATGTTATTGGGCTCATTTCTGGGGGGGGTTATAGATAGATGGTGTTGGCATCATTTGATTTGTTATCTTTGGAGTAGCTTGTACTTATAAAATGTCACCAGAAATTACACTACATGACCAAACGTATGTGGACACCTGCTCATCAAACACCTCATTCCCAAATCATGGTCATTGATATGGAGTTGGTCCCCCTTTTGCTGCAATAACAGCCTCTACTCTTCTGGGAAGGCTTTCCACTGGATGTTGGAACATTGCTGCAGGGACTTGCTTCCATTCATCCACGAGCATTGGTGAGGTCGGGCACTGATGTTGTGCGATTAGGCCTGGCTCACAGTTGGCATTCGATTTCATCCCAAAGGTGTTCGATGGGGTTGAGGTCAGGGCTCTGTGCAGGCCAGTCAAGTTCTTCCACATCGATTTCAACAAACCATCTCTGTATGGACTTCGCTATGTGCACAGGGGCATTGTCATGCTGAAACAAGAAAGGGCCTTCCCCAAACTGTTACCATGAAGTTGGAAGCACAGAATCGTCTATAGTGTTGTTGTATGGTGTAGCATTAATATTTCCTTCACTGGAACGAAGGGGCCTAGCCCGAACCATGAAAAAGAGCCCCAGACCATTATTCCTACTCCACCAAACTTTGCAGTGGGAACTATGCATTAGGTCAGCTAGTGTTCTCCTGGCATCCGCCAAACCCAGATTTGTCCGTCGGACTACCAGATGGTGAAGCGTGATTCATCATACCAGAGAACGTGTTTCCACTGCTCCAGAGTCCAATGTCTGTGAGCTTTATGCTTGGCATTGTGATATTAGGCTTGTGTGCGGCTGCTTGGCCATGGAAACCCATTTCATGAAGCTCCCTACGAACAATTATTGTGCTGCCAGAGGCAGTTTTGAACTCGGTAGGGAGTGTTACAGACGATATTTATGCGCTTCAGTGGTCCAGTTCTGGGGACTTGTGTGGCCTACCACTTCGCAGCTGAGTCATTGTTGCTCCTAGACATTTCCACTTCACAATAACAGCACTTACAGTTGACCGGGGCAGCTTTAGCAGGGCAGAAATTTAATGAACTAACTTGTTGGAAAGGTGGCATCCTATGACGGTTCTACGTTGAAAGTCTCTAAGCTCTTCAGTAAGGCCATTCTACTGCCAATGTTTGTTTATGGAGATTGCATGGCTGTGTGCTCCATGTTATACACCTGTCAGCAACGAGTGTGGCTGAAATAGCTGAATCCCCTAATTTCAAGGGGTATTCACATACTTTTTTTTCATATATAGTGTACCTTCTCACAGTCCTACATAAAGATTATCCCAACTGGAGTTCCCCAGTGATTCCCCCCTTCCACGACCTTTGCCACCGCTGCACAAAAAATATCTAGCAAACACTGAAACCGGTTGGGTTAGTATCTGAGTGAGAGAGATCTAATAGATGGAATGTTGTTAACGTTATCTCTTCCTGATAGATTTATTGTGAACATCCTATTTATTTAAGCCTATCCTGAAGGTGGATTGGTTGCCTTAAGGTTGTAGCTCCTTGGGCAAGTCAGATTTGTATTGTCTTTGTCAGACACAATTAAATAGGTTTTATAAACCAAACCCTGGAATATGAACCTAATTGAATCATGTAGATGACAAGTTGTTCTTGATGAAGGTCTTAACCAATTATGTATATATTACTCATTTTGCACATAAGTTGATGACAAGGTACTCCTGATGTTTTTTTGTAATTAGCATTTTATATGTGAACTTTGAAGCCAAATCTCCTCATTGCGTGGACAATGAAGTTTGTCTGTTCTATTATATTCTACATCTAATGCCTTTAATCATATTTTGATTTAAGCAGAAAGTTTTGAGGATCAGATCTCTGTGTTTGGCATGCCCCTGCCAAGGACCTCGGTCAGAACATGATGACCAATCCTCAACACTCCTGATGCCATGGAGCTGCTCACCAGTCCCCAGCTGGAGAGGTTGGGACTCCTAGAGTTACACATGTTCTATTGAATTCTGTGTTGGGACCTTGAAGGAGCCAGAGAATTGCACTTGGTTAAATTGGGTGGGAGGAGTATTACGCGTATGCAAACTACTCCAAAGACCATGACTTTGAAGACAATACTATGAATCGTGTCAACTGTATTTTGAAGGATTATAATGTACTCAGAGTAGTGAATGTTTATTTGAATGAATATTTTTGATTCTGACATATTGCGCCCGTGTTTGGGGGTTGGTCTGTCTCAGAGAGAAGTTACTGTAGACTTATCAGACCCTTCCAGCAGCTCTTCTGTTTTGATGTCCGTTCTTATCGCCCTCATATTACATTAGTGCTGTGTGTCCCTTTATCCTTGAATAACAACTAGTTGTGTTTAATATGAAACCAGACTCTCCACTGCTGTTTGATCTCTTTCTGCTTTATCAGGTCAACTCACAACACTGACACAAGAACCAGTTTCAAGGTAGTGTACTCACATCCAGTGACTTGCAGGGTAAAGTAAACTGACCCAAGAAAAATAGATAACCGCACACTTGATTGCTCCACTGTTTTATTGTGCTATGTATGGACCCGACGGTCTTAGTCTTCTTAAGGTTTAACCCATGGGAATAATGCAGTGGTTTGGACACCAAGAACCGAACTGGAAGCCAAAAACCACTCGCAACATATGAAGAAGGAACACCTCAAAGACAATGGATGTTGTTTTTGGCTTATTGGTGACTGTGAAATACAATTGTAGGTGTGTCTTTTGATGCCATGGGAATATCATACTACTATAAATAACTTTAATCCTAATATGTTGATATCGCTTTAAAATTAGTTATGCTTCAAAATCTCTAGCGCGCATGTGGCCCAGCTAATGTTGTAACATGATATCATTGTAGACTCAAATGAGTACATATGTGAAATTAACTTTTATAATGTATGCAATTCTGTGATTTTATATAACTATAAAAAAAAAAAGTGACAAACAAATGAAGTTGTGAAGGCGTTAATGCCATGCTATTCTTGCACATTTTGTGGTTGGTATAAAGGATATGAGTTGTTCTCTATGGGGAAAATTCAAACTTCCACTTAAGTCTAATTTTAGTTATGCACAATGGGAGACTAAGTGGGCTTATGTGGAATTTAGGATCCGCCACTCTAAGCGTGTGTAAATTAATGAATTACATTGTTAATTAAAAAAACATGTCAAACTGTGACTACCTCACCTTTCATTAGCTCACCAATAGAAGAGTCAGAGTCCTACGTTTTGTATGTGTTGACATTAAGCTCTGTGTATGTCTGTTTTCATTCTTTCTAAATAGCCTTTTCCCTTCGCATGACTGGACAGGATTCAGCGAGTTACTCACACACACTACTCTTCCAGTCTATTTACACATCAGGTTTATGGAGTTGATGTATCAAAATGGAAGAATGTCTGACAACATGTAGACAGAGCCAATGAGGGTTCTGTGAGGTGAAACTTTAAGAATGTCGTAAATTGAAAAGATCTGACACAATTATTTATTCTACAATATAAGGCAAGCATATTTTTATTCTACTCAATACATTTTTGTCTGAATGTTCTGTAGTGCTTTGCTTTGTTAAACAGGCCCACATTTAAGACTTAAGCTACACAGACATCTCTGGCAGGTGACAGGGTGTTCATTTGTGCCCGCTGGGGATAACTTTTATCTTTGGCAAGGACAAAACAATACAGGCCACCAAATAACTGTAACAAGATGACTGACTACATGTTTGGTTGTTCATGTAAAACTGGTTATTCTGGTTCTGGCCATAAGCAGGATATTGATAAGAGGTAGGTTTACAGTAAATTGATAACTGTTTACGCATTGTTGAGCTAGTTGGAGTATAAATACATGGCCTAATGCCACATTTTGTAAGTCTCCATTCTCGTGTGTGTTGAAATGTTCAATCCCAGGTAATGTCACTGAAGGGAGTTTTGGTACTTTCCATTCCGTACTTCCCTGTGCAGGATACAGCACATGTTTGTAGTTACAGGTAGGAAACCACTAGTAGGAGCCAGAGTACACATGCCAAGAGCCAGTACATTTAGTCCATGATTTTTCTGTCAAAAGTAGTTCTCACTTAATTTATTTTTATCACACCACTGATAAATTGCCAGGTGTATACCAAAAACGAATGATAGAAGTGTGATTAAATATATGTAGAGAAGAGAAACTGAAATTTTTTATTTATAAAACTTTTATTGCTTGGTTGCAATCTTCACATTCATATTTGTCAGTAGAAAATACCCTAAAATATAATTCACACACACCAAACCCGCACACAAACTTTCAGCTGTACTCTTGTCTCATAAACAGCATCTCACTTAACAAGTCAAACAGATTCGCCTGACCAATAACAGGTCTGAAGAACAGTTCTGTGATGAGTGATTGGCTGACAGCCTGTAGGGTAGAAGTTGATAGCAGGATGCGGCTGAATCGATCCGAGTCTCCTGGGTGAAGGGTCAGGACAACCTCCTGTAGAGCTCTCTGGGCCTCCTGTTGGAGACCATCGATGAATACAGTGGTGCTCAGTCCTGGGACGTCTGTTAAGAGGTTTTGGGGTAAATGGAATGTCAATTCAACTGTATTCCACCATCAGCAGTTCAACACTAATGTGACAGAAGAGTGAAGCTGTATGCCATCATTTGTCATGTTAGATTATTAAATAATCATTGATTATGCCATTGATTGCTTCAAATATTTCAATTGAATGAAATTAATAGAATGTCAGTTAAGGTAGATTTGGAGTTCCACAGTACACCATAGTATGCTGAGAAGAAGTAGAAGAAGAGCGTTACCTGGATTGAACAGCATAGCACCCTTCAGATAGGCATATTCCTTTGGGCTGAGATTCAGAGTCCACAGTCTGTTCAGACAGGATCTGAGTTTATGCACCCCAGCCAGCGTGGGCAGAGACCTCTTCCCCTCATCTTCCTCCTCTTGCTCTTCCTCACTCTGTGGCCCCTGACTGTTAAGGAGGATCCTCCTCAGCATGCTAGCCTGTGGTACGTCCTTCACCTCGAATACAGTCCGTTCTTGGGCCAGGCCCAGAGAGAACAGGGGCACCCAGCAGTCCCTCAGCAGAGATAGCTGATCCTCCACTGGAAGCTGACGGAAGGAGGGTAAACTCTTCATGAAGCGGATGGTTTTGACAAGAACATCAGACACCACCTGACAGGTTCCCTCAGGGTTCTTCAGACACACCGCTCGTCGCCGCCGCTCGCAATGACAGTTGTGAGACATTATTATGTTGCAGTCGTACTGGTTCATGTGGTTGTTTTTGATCAGGCTGTTGCTGTAGTTACTGTCCGCCCGGCTCAGGATATTGTACAGGATGGTGTGCGGCTGATGTTGTTGCTCCCGGTAACATGAACAGTGACGGGTGGTCTTCATCTCTTCAAGAGGAAACATCATGATGAATTTCCCTTTGAGGATCAATAAAGTATCAATCAATCAATAGATGATAAGATGTCCCCAGTGCAGAAGCTTTACAGTGCAGAAGCTATGCTACAGAGGTGAGAATAGCCACATTCTCGCTTTGAAATATTGTCCTGCAGTATGATCAGCAGCACTGGCTGTCTGACAACTCCAGTAGCCCGAGTCCTATTTATAGGAAGATAGGACCCGCTCCTCTGATCTGTGTGTGACAAGTCAGCCTTGACCCCACCCCCTCAGAGCACACACACACCCGAGAACAACAGAGTGACCCTGGACTGCTCTGCTCGCTGCGTTAGGTTCTCTCCACGTGGAGCGAGGTAATAGGGCGTATTCAATACAACTGTGACATTTGCCCTGCAGGGAGGGAGAGACGTGAGGAAGCCAGCTGCGCTACGGGGTCAATGACATTTATAACTTATCATGTTTACCTCCAGTTATTAACTCAGCCTGTACCAGGCTACCAAGGACGGGGTCAATGCTCCCATACAGACTGCTACCCCCAACACACAGCCTTGGTTCAGTCTTCGATTACGTGCTAGTTAAGGGGTAAATGCAGACTTAGGATCATAAGATAGCAGAATTAATTTTGGTATTGACAAAGAGTAATATAATTTTTGGAAAATAACACAAGTAGCCTAGATCCTAATCACATAGATATCATTTTATTCTCATGATCAATAGCCTACTTTTTTTTTTGGCCTTACATGTGTTTTTGCAAATAGGCTATGCAACATAGAAAACATTAATCTTTCCACTCATGTTGCATATCATTCAACATAACACATTCAACATGTGTGATGGTCACTGTGACCCTTATTTCAGTTTATTTGAATAGTTCCAGTCATGGCTCCACAGATATGTTATCTGGGTCAAAGAATGGAACAGTGAGCTGTTGGTCATTGACACCTATCCATCAGTGATATCTCCTGCTAAATCACTATCATTGACAATAAATGAGGGTTAGAATTAGAAAGATGTTCTCCAACTATTACATGTAACATTTTCAATAGGATCATTGCCGATTCAGAGGTGGGGAAATTAGCTATAATGGCTACAACAAAGAATTTCAGAATCAGAATGTTATCCTTGAGCATGCAAATCATGTGTTTGCATGTGAAAATGTCTGTCCATAAACACATTTTGATGAGTTAAAATGCACAGTTTTAACAGATTAACGAAGAAAAAATGTGTAATGGTGAAATTAATATACGATAATTATGGCATAATTAGTTACCAATATTTTTGCAGTCAATCAAACACTAATTTCTAATCTACAACATTCGGATTTCCCCCCGTCAAAATTTGAATGTGCCCATATCCGTTCATGTAACACGATCTAATTGGCTGTTTGGTTGTCTTTTAAAAGAGTGGCCTCCCATTGCTTCAAACGTTCCATTCTCTTAGAAACAAGGCGGTGCTTGTTTCCAGGAAGTAGCACAGCAACGTGACTTAACATTGCTCCTAGCCTGTCCTTTTCAAATTATATTTTCAATCAAGTTTATATATATAAGGATATATATATTAGGAAAATAAAATGGGTGATGATGAAAAGTATGACGGGATGTTGCTTGTTATGGCACAACAGCACGAAGGAGGTGTACAAGAGGTAAATTACAGTTTGATATCATGCTAGCTAGTTCGTATGCTAACCGTAGCTAGAAAATTCAGCAACAACTGGCTAGCCGGCTAGTTAAGTTAGCTATATGGGGGATGGGAAAGTGTCCAGCGTTTGCACCATGCATATAGCACCACAAACATGTAGCTAATGTTAGTCGCATATATTAAATATCACACCAGTAGCGTAATCGTTAACCATAGTTTAGCTAACATTAGCTAGCTGTGTTTAGGCATGTTGGTGTGGTAACGTTAGTAAACCATAACAAATAGGCTTGTGAGTTGTATTGGCTATGTTTCATCAGGTTGGTTATGTATCATCTCTAATGTAATATTTGTTCGTCCAACAGTTAGTAAACACGTTTTTCAGCTTCCTCCGGCGTAAAACAGACTTCTTCACGGGTGGCGAGGCAGGTGCACCAGAGAAGGTGAGTCCAAAATTGGATACCTAACAGAACAAAAAATGCATACATCAAGAGATGCTGAACTAATCTGTCTAATCTCATGAACTAGCACAATAATAAAGTCAAAATTGTCTATATAGTAAACATTTTAAGGTTAAGGTTAGGATTGTGGTTAGGATCAGGATTGAAAATTAGATTTGAAGAGGAGAAATTGTAGAAATAAGAGGGGTTTATGACTTTGTGGCTGTGTTACCTAGTGATAACACCTCTGTCCCCAGCTGGTGAAGGAGTCTTTTGCCCACCACAGCGGTCTTGCCCTGAAGGCCCACAGAGAGAAGGAGAAGAGACAGGAGAAGGAGAAGAAAGAGAAGGCAGAGAGGGCTGCTAAGCTAGCTGAAGAAGAGGAGAAAAAGAAGATTAAGAAAGCAGACGACGAGCCCAAAATCAAAGAACTGACAGACGAAGAGGCAGAGAGACTTCAGTCTGAAATCGACAAGGTAAGAAAAAACGTGTTGTCAGTTATGAATGTTTGATTGATGTGCTATACACATTAGATTTAACGGTTTGTCTTTGTTAGGGCTGACCCCATTTAGTCGACTGGTCAATTGTTTGGTCGATAGGCTGTTGGTGGACCGAGATTTCTTTAGTCGAGTAGCAAAAAATATCGCCTGTCTGATTCGCGCTGAACTGAGTGAACTGATCCATTGTAGATGCCTTGGATGGCACAGTCCATCAGTCTAAGACATGTTATACTGAAATTGTATATGGTTATATTACATAACAACAATGGTGCAACACTAATAACAACACTAATGTGCATAATAGCAAGGTTAACCAGCATATTGGTGTTGAGAACAATGCTGTAGAGAACAGCAGAAGAATGGGGAGATGAGAAAACAGCCCTTGCCTTATTGTCTAAGAAAAGTGAGGAGAGGATACCCCAACTTAATTAGGTCTATAATCAAATGTGCCTGGCTTTATAAATCATAATATATCTACAGAAATAAGACAGATCCTGCTTCTGTTGCCTGTTTGAGTGTTTAATAGCCTACTGATTCCGTGAGCACCAAGCCTCACGCAACGACATGTCAGTTAAACAATTTCACAAATTAGACTGTTTTTAATCATTGCTTTGCTGTAAGTTTTGTTAGAACAGCCATTCTAGTATTATTTATAATTTATTTAGTGTTTACACTGCTCTAAATTGTTGGGGAAATTATATTTATAATTATAACCCTCCTTTTTCTTGATCTCCTTATTGTTATTATTATGATGATAATAAGTAATGTCATTATCATTAGTAGGCTTAGTATAGAAGCTTTGTATAACCACCATCAAACTGTAGGCCTAAGAGCACATCCTGTTTAGTCTTAATACTGTAATTAACTTAGGCCTATATTTCAATACTTCTATAGGCTACTGTATCAGTCAATCATTCATTCGTTCATGTCATCACACAGCATATGAGTCATTCATGATTTGAAATGTAATCAAGCAAGCATTTTATTTTTTTAAATACAATAAAGCGAGCGTTTAATAATTAGCTTATGCAATAAATAAACTTTTCCTTTCCGGAATGTCACAGTAGAGTAGGCCAGAAGGCCAAACTGGAAAACCTAACCTCCATCAAAACAAAAAGTTGGCGGAGCCGCAACAGTTCTTCCGTGCAAGGGTGTTTATTTACAAAGTGATTTGCAAAAAAAACAACAGTACTGCCATCAAAAGTATACTTTACAGGGACAGCTTAAACCATGCTGCCCCATCCAGAGCTCAATACAAAATGGCCTTTTTCTTTGAACTGAAAGAGAGGCTTCTTTTGTAGGGAAAGCCCTTCCCCTTCAGAACATAGCCAACACTAATTAATTAAGCAATTATCTTCATTAAGCAATTACCTTTACCAAAGCCTACATTCAGCTAAACATACTGAATTACATACATTGAGACACGTTTTTAAAGATACCATATACTAATCTAACATTTACAAAATCACATCACTACTGACATGGTCTTTCAATATGCCAATTGACATTAATGAGGCATTCGGGTCAGGCACTACAAAGTCAGCCTGATTGCTTAGCCCGGGTCCTTATCCAGCATCCCGGAAGCTACTGAGATGGAGAGAGAGAGAGAGAAACAACCAAACAACGCGTAACATTGATAAGTATAATAAACATTGCTTAAATAAACATGAACACTTGTCTTTATTCTTTATACCCCAACCTGTTAGTAATGGGAGGTAACTGTGAAATGTATGTACTAATATAGACGCTAACTTGTGTGTCGACCTACATTGTTAACGTAGCTGAAAAGGGAGCAGGGAGGCGTAATGAACGTGTGTGTGTTAGTGTACCAAATGCTGCCCGCAGACTCTCTGCGGGCAGCAGAGAGTCTGCGGTACGCTATACTTTATTTTGTGTTTGCTTTGTTCCAAACGGTCAGAAAAATGATATTGTAATCTATACAGCACCTGTTTGGCACACATAATATGCACGCAGCGCTTGCTCCTTACAATATTTTTTTTGATCTCTGGGATTTTCCACAACTAGTCACATTTATTCCACACATCTGACTTTCCCTTTACCTCCTGAACAACCAGTAAACATTCCCCCGTTTCAATTTTATTCGTCACGTCCTCTGCATCCATTTTGCTGTCATGTGCTACGTTGTTCAGAGTTTGTTATAACCAATTTATTGATGTTATTATGATATGCTATAGGTCAGGCCCTATTGTACCCTATTCAGACGGGGTTAGTTTTAGTGGGGAAGGTCGGGTAATGTAATTATGTACACGAGCACAAAACACAGACAACTCTTGGTAAACCTTTTTTTTTTTATCGTGGGACTGCCTTAGTCTTTGTCTTGATGAAGCGCATGTGCACGACTTTAATGTCTTTCTCTTGTCTTGGTTTCAGCAAAATAAACAAGAGGAGAAGAAAGAGGCCACAAACACAAATGCAGAAACTCCACCTGAGAAAGCTGAGAAGGAAGGGAGAGAGAAGGGAGACAAGGAGGTAAGAGATTTGGTTGGGATGCCTCTGTAGATAAATGAGCTGAAGAGAGACATCACTGTTTCCCCCGCTATCATATAGGCGGGGCGTCTCACTTGGGAAATTAACTAGGGGGGGAAAAAACGTATGCACATAGTTAACAGCATAAGGATATTTTATGCATGTTGAAGGCAATTGCAGCTAATTAATAACTTTCTAATAAAAATTTCTGTCAGACTGATTCCGATGGAGAAGAAGATGAGAAAGACAAGGACAAGATTAAACCTAACGCAGGCAATGGAGCTGACCTGGACAACTATCGCTGGACACAATCCCTGTCTGAAGTGGACGTGAGTTTATTTCCCTTTTGCCTTTGGTTTTAGTATTCCCTAGTGCATGGATATTAAAGTTGTTTAACTGTAGCATGATTGTTTAACTATGAAGGGGTATTTTGTGCTCTCTGGTCATTTTGCACATTATGCATGGGCAACTCCTCTATTTCAGAGAGGATGGGGATTTATCTTTTTGCCCCCAGTCGCTAGGGATTGGTTTAGTATTGGGCAAGATGTAAGGTAATCAGGCATTCTGTGTGTTCCCCTTTATCTTGCCACCTAGCTAGTGGTGCCTTCATTCTAATTTGGTGTTCCCTTTTATCCAGCCCCCTAGCTGGTGGTGCCTTCATTGTAATTGGGTGTCCCCCTTTATCCCAGCCCCCACAGCTGGTGGTGCCTTCATTCTAATTGGGTGTTCCCCTTTATCCCGCCCCCCAGCTGGTGGTGCCTTTTGACGTGAAGTTCCGTATGAAGGGGAAGGATGTGGTGGTGGACATCCAGCGTCGTGTGCTGAAGGTGGGTCTGAAGGGCCATCCTCCTGTGATCGAGGGACAGCTCTACAACGACGTCAAGGTGGAGGAAAGCTCCTGGCTCATTGAGGACGGCAAGGTGGTCACCATTCACCTTGAGAAGGTACTGCTTTTATTTCTCTTGTATTACAAGGGGGTTCATTAAGATGAAACATCTCTTTCACTGAAACCTTTTAAGTCACTAAATCATGCCTTACGTCTGTTTCAGATCAACAAGATGGAGTGGTGGAACAAGATAGTCACCACGGATCCAGAACTCAATACAAAGAAGATCTGTCCGGAGAACTCTAAGGTAACCAACGCCAAGCTACTGATGCAAGGCTCACTGTATATTGCAAGAGAACATGTCATTATTCTCCTTTGTTTAAAGGTAAAAGGGTAATTTATCTCCCACTTACTAATGCTCTTTCCCTTACTCTCCATCTCTTTCTCCTCTCTCACATCTCTCTATATTCCTCCCTCTCTCTACATCTCTCTAAATTGCTCCCTCTCTCTACATCGATCTATATTCCTTCCTTTCACCCTCCATCTCTCTATCGCTCCTCTCCCATCTCTCTATATTCCTCCCTCTCTCACCTTCTATCTCTCTCTCTCCATCTCTCTCTTCCTGCTGTCTCAGCTGTCAGATCTGGATGGAGAGACCCGTGGTATGGTGGAGAAGATGATGTACGACCAGAGACAGAAGTCCATGGGTCTACCCACCTCCGAAGAGCAGAAGAAGCAAGACATCCTCAAAAAGTAGCTTTCAGCACATTGCTTATAGCACCATCATATAGCATGTCCATCATGACATTGTTTAGGTAGGGCAGTACTTTTCTTCACATTGGGCTCCCGAGTGGCGCTGCATCTCAGTGCAAGAGGCGTCACTATAGTTCCTGGTTCGAATCCAGGCTGAATCACATCCGGCCTTGATTGCGAGTCCCATAGAGTGTTGCACAATTGGCCCAGCGTCGTCCGGGTTTGGCCGGGGTAGGCCGTCATTGTAAATAAGAAATTTGGTCTTAACTGACTTGCCTAGTTAAATAAAGGTTAAATCAAAATAAATAAAAACATAGACAGTGAAACATTTGACCCATCCCAATAATCACTGGGACTTAACTACTGACAGAATATTATATTATACAACTACTGACAAGAACATTTTCTGTTTGCTGTTTACTTTCTATAGGTTTAGTTGGTGCTTTTCTTTTTATTGTCAAACATGTTCCAATATACTGGATAGTTTAACAGAGCCATAGAAATTAGGTAACAGGAAAAAGTGAATGTAAAAGCAGCTGCCTCCTACTGTTTCCTGTCAAGGTCAGGTCACACGATCATTGCGGCCATAAACAGATAGTGAGACGTCTGTACCAGCTTCCCAACTGAGTCCGGGACTGGAGCTGACCTCACTTGTTCCTCGACCATCATAATGCACCATGTCACCCACTGCACTTCTTTTCAGCAGGTGGATTGTGCAGTGTGTTTTTTGACTAGTGCATAAGTTATCCCTATTCAAAGTCAGGGACCCACGCTGACCTCAGCCATCATTGTGCAGTCAGTCTCAATGGGCATGTCTCCCACTGTTGAACGTTTTGTTATGAGCAGGCTGATTGCATAGTTTGTACCCTGTTTTTTTTATTATTGAAGAACAAAGTTATATGCATGTTACATACTGCATAGTCTTGTGAATATGCTCTGTATTCAACAGATTACATGACCAGACAATGACCATGTCCTTATTTCCTAGTGATGTGACTTGGGCAATGTGAGGTGCATTAGTGATGGTTGACAAATACTGCCTTAATGATCTCTGTATGACTCACTAGACTTGTATAGGTAGAAGGACCATTACACAGTGATAAGGGGTGTGTACGGGATAGAGGGAAGGAGCCGTAACCATTGGAGATGGATGTACAGGACATTCTCTTATCACTGTGGTTATTAACCCCTTCTAGTCCCAGTCACGAGCAAGGCCAGCGTTAGGTTACCCTTGTTCACCTGTGGCTTACTAGAAACCCTGTTTAAGGGAAGGAGCCGTCGGAGATTGCTGTAGAGGACAGTCTCTTATCAGAGTTCATGTTATTAAGCCCTTCTACTCCCTGTCCTGGTCATGACGAGGCAAGGCCAATGATAGATTGGCTGGTTATATGTGTGATGTCATTCTGCCACGCCGCATACTTCCTCTATTGTTCATGAAAGTGTCCTATTCAAAAGATCTAGTACACTTACTATGGTTAGACTTCTGTTCATTACTGTGTGACACAATAGAGGAAATCCAAATCCTTTATAAATGGGTGTTAGAGTCTGATGTGGTTACTTAGGTGTTCTTTTGACCATATCGGTATCGGCCTAAAAATATCTGCATTGGCCCGTTGTGGAGGTGAGAAAACAAAAGGTCAATATTTTTCAATACTCCCATCGGTGCATCTGTTACCGGCATCACTGTGCTGGTACCAGCTTGGCTTCCTCCACTGTCCCTTTACTGGGCTCAATGCTGGGATGAGTTTATCCAGTGTAATCTGACTCTATTAAACATGGCTAGTTTTGCAAACTCCTATTGTCATTGTCCAACCCTTCTCACTGTTCAGACTCTATGATGTGACCCCCCCTCTGTCATTGTGTTCCAGGTTCATGTCGCAGCACCCAGAGATGGACTTCTCTAAAGCCAAGTTCAGTTAAGCGACGTCGCTGTCGTTCCCCAGCCAACCCTCCACACCCCTCTGCACTCTTACTCTGCCCAGGAAAACGATGACTATGAATCCTCATCAAAACCAACCTCCAGCACCGGTCTTACAGTTGAATTGAATCTCTCTTCTCTTTATCGGTCTTCATCACCCTTTCTCTATCACCCGTTCTCCCTTTCTGTCTCTTCCCATTTCTGTAGTCCTAAAGTGCTGGGTTCTTGTTAGTCTCATTCCTGTGACAGAAACTTGACGACTGTAATAACTCCCGTCTTCGTTCTGTTGAATGTGTTCCTGTGTTCTGAATGTTTTAAAGAAATGTTTGGAGCCTTTTCTTTAAAAAAAAAAAAAAACATTCAATCCACATTCACTGAAATCTGGCATAATCTGTACTTAAATGTAAGAGAAAGATTAGCTACCATGCAGATTAGGCATTTAGTTAATTGTGAAATGTAACGAGCTTTCAGAGACGTTGCGAGAGGCAGCAAATGTAACATTTGTTCTCATGTTTTTATTACCCAGGAATTGAAAGTGTACAATCGTAAAATGTAGTTGAAGACCAGGTTAACAGGAAGTCGTATTAAATTTGGAGGACATCCAAGCCTCAGGCCCAAGGGCTCCCAACTGACTGACATATTCAATGTGTTTGAAATAAAACTTGTAAGTCTTGAGTGACCATGTGTTGCTATTATGTAATGTGTCATGCTTTTGAGACTAGAGGTTTCTATGGTTCTCCTATGAATTTATTTAAATATGATCTGATATAGAATAAGGTATATAGAGTAAGGAGCATGTGCCAGGTAGGGCTAGAGCCAGCAGACATTGTCAGTTTGTACAGAGTGGATGACATCAATATTTGTAGTTCATAGGTTGGGAATGGTTGAGTCAATATTACCAGGTTACTAGTTGAGGTCGTCATGGTATTTTAGATTAAGAACCCGACATCGCTGAAGAGGAGATTTTTTTCAAATAAATGTCAAGGGTATACAAAATGCAAAAATAGACTGTTTCTGGCCATTTTAAGCCTGTAACCAAACCCACAAATGCTGATGCTCCAGATACTCAACTAGTCTAAAAGAAGGCCAGTTTTATTGCTTCTTTAATGAGCACAACAGTTTACAGCTGTGCTAACATAATTGCAAAAGTGACTAGATCAGCACTCCTACTCTGAGACACTTTTTGAATATATACTCTGGACCTCAACCAGCCTCCAGCCTCTTTGGCTCCCCCTGCAACAATAGACAATGATTCCAGCCTGGCTCTATTGTCAGGGTCTGCATGGGGCTGTGGGTAAAACAGCCCAACTCACTGAGGGGGTCTGCTGCCGGCCGCTCTCCCCTTCTCAGACTAGAGGAACAAAAACCAGCCTTCCAGCCAAAACCCTCGGAAAACAGGGAGAGATAGAACCATAGAGGTGTTATAGCTGGAATTATAACCATCCTGGATGATATAATGACAGACTGTTTAACCTCATGTTGGCAAGTGACATTCAATAGTGAGGGGGAACCACATACTCCTGTAAATGGAGTGGCAGGGCAGGACAGGGCTACTGTTGGGCTGAAAACAGAATCTGGCGCATTCAACCATGCAAACACTCCTAAACACATGGAATTCTGTGATCCAGACATGTCATGCATTATATCTGTGGGTAATACTAAGGTCGTTCACAGGTTTACAGTGCTACCATAGGAGTCTCAGGGGTATTTGCTCACCCAGTGGGATATATGGGGATCCTGGGGGATCCGACCAGGTGTGAGCGAGAGAGGACATGTTTGACTAGTGTTTGCGTGTGTCCCAGGATGTGTCCATGCGTCAGGGTTGATGGGATTAACTGGAGAGGTTACACATCGTTCTCTCCGCATAGATTCATTCTGCTCTCCTCGCTGCATTTCTCCCCTTCTCACTTCAGAAGTGCAAAGTGTGGGATAAGGGGCAGGGGAAGGGGAAATTGGGGTGGAGTATGGGGTGGGTTGTGTGTGTGTGTGGGTGGTGGGGGGGGGTTCTTTCCTTCATGTGCGTTGCCACAGCTGGGATTCACTATATAGTCAACTTTTCTGGTTTTGAACACAATGTGGATGACCAATATATCTATATTTTCTTGAAAGTATCTTTCCTTCTCTCTGTGAAACCCTACGAACGCTCTCCACAATGGTCTCTGTAACTCCGCTGGTTGCCTTCTCTACACTAGCCTTGTCTCCATCCAGGTCAGAGGACAGAATGGTCAGAGGACAGAGTGGTCGGTCAAGAGTGACCCTTCAGTCAGTCAGGATTTGAAAATGTTCTCTGTGTACAGTTCAGTTACGCTAAACTCCTCAGAAGACATCAAGTTTCACATAATGAACTCTAACCACTCTTTCATCAATAGACAGAACATTCTCAGGTCAATGAGCTCTACAAATTAGTCCTACTTCTCATCCCAAAACAGACAAATGCTTGTACATTATACAGTTTGATTTATTTATCATCTTTAAAAACTGGTCTCCATGATTTTGAAATTCTTTAAAGATTACATAAACAACCCTTAGATTTCCAACCGATAAATGTGTAGGTTGGACGAGAGAAGGAAAAAGTGAGAAGAGAGAGAGAGAGGTGCACTACACCAAGATGAAGGGAGACCAGAAGAAAAGGGTCAATTACTGTTCCTTTCTTATGGAAATAGTAATGAAGTGGTGAGGGGCCCTGGAACAATAGGGGCCACAGGCAGCTTGAACGTCACCGTGTAAACTGCTTCCTGTTAGGGACCATTTAAGCCCTTTAACTTTTACTGACTTACACGCCAACTACAAAGAGAGGACCTCCCCATCAAAGACACACAGGAGCTGGTAGGGGCCTCTGAGGTCCGTTCAGTCCAGACAGACAGACCTTTCCCAGGCCTGACCTGACTGACTCACTGACATCTCTCAATAAAGCTTTCTGAATCTAAATCAAATGATGCGGCAGTGCCTCTTTCTTTTGTGTTCTGATTGTATTTTTTACAGCTTGTTTTTGAGAGCCTGCCTGAGTTGACACACAAATAATTCTTAAGGATGATTCTGCTATGAAGTATCTACCCTCTTGTGAATATCTATCATTGCTATATAAAGCTGTTGTAATACCCAGCACATCTGGGTAATAGTGACACAGCATCTGGTTGATTGTATTTTTCCATTTGTTTATCTTATCATAAGAGACCTATACAGTTTCACTGCTCATTCACAAATGTGGGTGAATACATGGATAGGCCGAAATCCACTGTTGCCAAGTACCAGTTAGCATTTGCTGTCCAAAATTGCTGGATAGAGTGAATAATCGTTCTGGACAATCTATTTAGCTCAGTACTGCTGTGTGTCTTTATTTGTGTGTATACAATGCAACACGTAAAGTCCTGGGTGATAATAACGTAGAGTTGTATGGCCAAGCAAACCACCTATAATCTCAGCAAAGCTGAGTAAACGGCCAATAGGGGCAGTGTTGCGATCCTGATAGATTCCCTGACTCGAAGTGACTGTCTTGCCCCTGCATTGACCAGACAGTAGGGGGAGCTGTAGCAGGTGTAGCCTAAGGAAGGGGATTGAAATGGAGAAGACTCATGCTGTGGTACAAACCTGGAGGAGGGGGGGTCTATCTATTATCCTTTAATGAGACCCTTTGATCTGGGTCTGTGTTTAGTGTTTGTACACCTGGGCTGCAGCACTCGCCTTGGATTGGTTGTCTACTCCTGCAGCTGGTAGTAGAGAATGGGGGTAGATGGGTGTAGACTGGGAGGAGGGGGCCCTGCCTGCGTGCCTGCGTTTTCCAGGTAGCACTTCTCAGTGAGTTGCTGCTGCTGCTGGCGTGGGAATGCAGTAAAAAAGCCCCCAGCTCCGGCCCAACCCCTTTGTTTACCCCATTTTATAGTCTGCTGGCCTACAGTCTCTGGTTAGCCCCCTCAAACTGGCCAGACAGACAAGACGCTGGGCTGGTGCCCTGGCTGGCTCTTGTCCTGGTTTTGGTTCTGGCTGCCCAGAGAGGGGCTCCTTCCTACGTGGAAAACCTTGGACACATACAGTGAGGGAAAAAAAGTATTTGATCCCCTGCTGATTTTGTACGTTTGCCCACTGACAAGAAATGATCAGTCTATAATTTTAATGGTAGGTTTATTTGAACAGTGAGAGACAGAATAACAACAACAAAAATCCAGAAAAAAACGCAGGTGAAAATTTGTATAAATGGATTAGCATTTTAATGAGGGAAATAAGTATTTGACCCCCCTCTCAATCAGAAAGATTTCTGGCTCCCAGGTGTCTTTTATACAGGTAACGAGCTGAGATTAGGAGCACACTCTTAAAGGGAGTGCTCCTAATCTCAGCTTGTTACCTGTATAAAAGACACCTGTCCACAGAAGCAATCAATCAATCAGATTCCAAACTCTCCACCATGGCCAAGACCAAAGAGCTCTCCAAGGAAGTCAGGGACAAGATTGTAGACCTACACAAGGCTGGAATGGGCTACAAGACCATCGCCAAGCAGCTTGGTGAGAAGGTGACAACAGTTGGTGCGATTATTCGCAAATGGAAGAAACACAAAAGAACTGTCAATCTCCCTCGGCCTGGGGCTCCATGCAAGATCTCACCTCATGGAGTTGCAATGATCATGAGAACGGTGAGGAATCAGCCCAGAATTACACGGGAGGATCTTGTCAATGATCTCAAGGCAGCTGGGACCATAGTCACCAAGAAAACAATTGGTAACACACTACACCGTGAAGGACTGAAATCCTGCAGCACCCGCAAGGTCCCCCTGCTCAAGAAAGTACATATACATGCCCGTCTGAAGTTTGCCAATGAACATCTGAATGATTCAGAGGACAACTGGGTGAAGGTGTTGTGAGATGAGACCAAAATGGAGCTCTTTGGCATCAACTCAACTCGCTGTGTTTGGAGGAGGAGGAATGCTGCCTATGACCCCAAGAACACCATCCCCACCGTCAAACATGGAGGTGGAAACATTATGCTTTGGGGGTGTTTTTCTGCTAAGGGGACAGGACAACCTCACCGCATCAAAGGGACGATGGACAGGGCCATGTACCGTCAAATCTTGGGTGAGAACCTCCTTCCCTCAGCCAGGGCATTGAAAATGGGTCGTGGATGGGTATTCCAGCATGACAATGACCAAAAACACACGGCCAAGGCAACAAAGGAGGAGCTCAAGAAGAAGCACATTAAGGTCCTGGAGTGGCCTAGCCAGTCTCCAGACCTTAATCCCATAGAAAATCTGTGGAGGGAGCTGAAGGTTTGAGTTGCCAAACGTCAGCCTCTAAACCTTAATGACTTGAAGAAAATCTGCAAAGAGGAGTGGGACAAAATCCCTCCTGAGATGTGTGCACACCTGGTGGCCAACTACAAGAAACGTCTGACCTCTGTGATTGCCAACAAGGGTTTTGCCACCAAGTACTAAGTCATGTTTTGCAGAGGGGTCAAATACTTATTTCCCTCATTAAAATGCAAATCAATTTATAACATTTTTCACATGCGTTTTTCTGGATTTTTTTGTTGTTATTCTGTCTCTCACTGTTCAAATAATCCTACCATTAAAATTATAGACTGATCATTTCTTTGTCAGTGGGCAAACGTACAAAATCAGCAGGGGATCAAATACTTCTTTTCCCTCACTGTATAGGGAAGCTGATCAGTCAAAAAAGGAGTACTTCTGCAGGGCATTGCCTCAGCAGTGTGTGTTCCAACACTTTCTCTTTAAACAAAGATTAGTTAAAGATTACATTCAACTGCTCAGCAACAGACTATCTTAATCCATCTCCCCTATGTGTCCCAGGATGAACACCAGAAAACCATACAAACAAATAGTCGGTTGTATGCCAGTGGTGACAAAGGCGTCTTGATAGATAAACAAGAAATCCTAATAGCTCATAGAACATTCATCAGTAGCTGACACTGTATCGTGTGAACATGTCATTTTGCATTTATAAATAGGAAGTGATGCAACAGGAAGAGAGTGCTCAGTGATGTGTCTGCTCTGTGGGCTCACGTCCCATCACTCTTCTGGGTAAATAACGTCTTCAGGGGTCCTGAAATCTGCTACCATTAATACATGCATGGTGGTGGTTACCACATTTTAATGTGTGTCTGTGCTTCTGTCCTTTTGATCTCTCTGCATCAACTCTCTCTCTACTATACCTAACCCTGCCAGCTCATGTCCTTCCTTCCTTATCTACAGTATGTAACCCAGCCACCTCATATCCAGAGTGGAAAGGGTTTTGGGTTAGAAAATGCCGTCAGGAAATACAAACTATGACTTACCCACACATGACCAATGATTGTGTGTGTGTATGTGCGTGCTTGTGTGCGTGTGTGTGTGTGTGTGAGAGATGGCACAGCTAGGGGCTTGACTGAGCAGACTTAACGGTGTTTTCTCACACGCTAGTGTCTGCTGACCTCAGCTGCTCATACAGTGCATTCGGAAACTATTCAGACCCCTTAACTTATCCACATTTTGTTACGTTATAGCCTTAAAAGTTAAAATAACAAAGTAAAGACAGGTTTTTATACATATTTGTGTAAATATCACATTTACATAAGTATTCAGACCCTTTACTCAGTACTTTGTTGAAGCACTTTGGGCAGCGATTACAGCCTCGAGTCTTCTTGGGTATGACACTACAAGCTTGGCACACCTGCATTCAGGTGGCAGGTAGCCTAGTGGTCAGAGTGATGGGCCAGTAACCAAAAGGTTGCTAGATCAAATCCCTGAGCTGACAAGGTAAAAATGAACAAGGCAGTTAACCCACTGTTCCTAGGCTGTCATTGTAAATAAAAATGTGTTCTTAACTGACTTCCCTAGTTAAATAAAGATAACATTTGGGGAGTTTTCCCCATTCTTCTCTGCAGATCCTCTCATGCACAGCTATTTTCAGGTCTCTCCAGAGATGTATGATTGGGTTCAAGTCCGGGCTCTGGCTTGGCCACTCAAGAACATTCAGAAACTTGTCCTGAAGCCACTCCTGCGTTGTCTTGGCTGTGTGCTTAGGGTCGTTGTCCTGTTGGAAGGTAAATCTTTGCCCCAGTCTGAGGTCCTGAGCGCTCTGGAGCAGGTTTTCATCAAGGATCTCTCTGTACTTTGCTCCGTTCATCTTTCCCTCGATTCTGACTAGTCTCCCAGTCCGTGCCGTTGAAAAACATCATGCTTAACCGTAGGGATGCTGCCAGGTTTCCTCCAGACGTGATGCTTGGCATTCAGGCCAAAGAGTTTAATCTTGGTTTCATCAGATCAGAGAATCTTGGTTCTCATGGTCAGAGTCCTTTAGGTGCCTTTTGGCAAACACCAAGCAGGCTGTCATGTGCCTTTTACTGAGGAGTGGCTTCCGTCTGGCCACTCTACCATAAAGGCCTGATTGGTGGAGTGCTGCAGATATGGTTGTCCTTCTGGAACATTCTCCCATCTCCAGAGAGGAACTCTGGAGCTCTGTCAGAGTGACCATCGGGTTCTTGGTCACTTCACACTGACCAAGGCCCTTGTCCCCCCGATTGCTCAGTTTGGCCGGGCGGCCAGCTCAGGAAGAAACTTGGTGGTTCCAAACTTCTTCCATTTAAGAATGATGGAGGCCGCTTTGTTCTTGGGGATCTTCAATGCTGCAGAACATTTTTGGTACCCTTCCCCAGATATGTGCCTCGACACAATTCTGTCTTGGAGCTCTCCGGACAATTCCTTCGACCTCATGGTTTGGTTTTTGCTCTGACATGCGCTGTCAACTGTGGGACCTTAAATAGAGAGGTGTGTGCCTTTCCAAATCATGTCCAATCAATTGAATTTACCACAGGTGGACTCCAATCAAGTTGTAGAAACATCTCAAAGATGATCAATGGAAACAGGATGCACCTGAACTCAGTTTTGAGTGTCATTGCAAAGGTTCTGAATATTTTTAGTAAATTTGCAAAAAATTCTAAAAACCTGTTTTTGCTTTGTTATTATGAGATATTGTGTTTTATTTGCTTCAATTTAGGAATATGGCTGTAACAAAATGTGGAAAAAGGAAAAGGATCTGAACACTTTCCGAATGCAGTGTATTAACACCAGGCAACACAAAACCCACCGAAACAGACTGAAAACAGCCGCTCGTATTTACACCAGGCAACACCAGAGAGCGAGAGAGAGAGAGAGAGAGAGAGACAGCAGACAGGTTTGAGGAGACTAAATGGCTTGATGATATAGCCTCAGTAGAATAACGATTTTCCTTAATCATATACCTGTAATTATTGTACTTTTTCCCTCTGAGCTAGTATACAGGCCTGTGATAATATAGAAGCTATCAAACTATCATGAGACGTTCACTCTCACATTCCAGCTGTGAACTATTTTATTGTTATTCAGGTCCCAAACTAGTTCCAGTGGCACCGGGGGAAAAGGTTTGTCTGGAGCTCTACTATACTTCAAAAATATTAGTCTGTTTATATATCAAACACTTCTTGGTTAAACATGAGATGAAAACATCTAATGAAACAACAGTGTATTGCTAGGCTACCTGACATTACAACAAGTAGTAAATCAGTCATGTTGTGCACCTGGATACCTGACCTGCTGATCCTGACACCTTCTAGGTTAGAGGACTCAGAGATACTGTGGCGATATCCCTGGCGGTATCCACTTCATAAGTCAACATCTAAATCATCAATCCAAAGCCACAATCTGTGAATCTGTGTTTCAGCAAGCACAATGGACAGAAGGGATGGACTGTAGTCCTAGAAAAGTCAGTGTTACTGTAAATAATGTATAAAGACACGCCAATGTATCTGTAAGTGCCGTAATACTACAGACTTGTGGTTACATTGTGTTGCATAAGAGACATCTCATACATTTCTGTGTCAACTCCGTAATATTATGACACTTACCTTTATCACAGATTTCAGACTCAGTGGTCCGCTTATCTCATTTCATATAGTATATCTGCTGTGACCACAGACTTTATTTTCCCATTTTTGTGTTTCATCCTCCTCTCTTTGTCTGTTTCAGGATATAAAGTAACAGATATAATAGTACTGTAATAACATGAAAGAACATGAAAAGTCTACTACAGTATCCTACCACAGTATCCTACCACAGTATCCTACTACAGTATCCTACTACAGTATCCCCAGTCAGAAGCAGCCACTATACAGAGAAAGTTCATCTGTCGTGTCAAAGCTGAGCCTGAGCTGAGCTGGCATTAGTTGAGCTGGCATTAGCTGAGCTGGCATTAGTTGAGCTGGCATTAGCTGAGCTGGCATTAGTTGAGCTGGCATTAGCTGAGCTGGCATTAGTTGAGCTGACATTAGTTGAGCTGGCATTAGTTGAGCTGGCATTAGCTGAGCTGGCATTAGTTGAGCTGGCATTAGTTGAGCTGGCATTAGCTGAGCTGGCATTAGTTGAGCTGGCATTAGCTGAGCTGGCATTAACTGAGCTGGCATTAGTTGAGCTGGCATTAGTTGAGCTGGCATTAGTTGAGCTGGCATTAGCATCCCAAAGGTCCCAGGGTATCGTCTATGGCGCCTCCACCTCCACAAGGATTCTAGAGGGTTGAGGGGGTAGGGATAAGCAGGCAGAGGGGGCAATTACTGTCCCGACTAATTATTTTTATCCCTTTCAAATGCCTTAGTGATTAGAAAGGGAAAGTTAAGATATCCCGAACTTGTAACGGAAACGCAAAAGTGACAGACGCATCTTTGAGCTCAATCCACATCAGAGAGGGGAGGGGGGGAGGGGGTAAGGGACAGGGGTAGGAGGAGAGTTACGCTTTGGGTTTGGGAAAGGGAAGTGGCTATTGGTGTGTTTCACTCAGGTACTATCTGTCCCTATGGACAACAACACCTTTGCTTATTCACACAGAGCCACAGTTACACCAGCCACTAATAAAGTACCATTAAAATACAATACAACGACCGCAATAGAAACCCAACACTCGCTCCACTCAAAACCATCTTGAATTATCGGTGATAAACAAAATAGGAAAACACAGACAGATAGTTTTATGGTGGAGCTTAAAGTGGCTGGTGAAATGACAGGGGCATGGGAAGAATCATGTTATTACAGTACTGTTATATCTGTTACCTTATATCCTGAAACCGACAAAGAGAGGAGGATGAAACACAAAAATGGGAAAACAAAGTCTGTGGTCACAGCAGATATACTATATGAAATGAGATAAGCGGACCACTGAGTCTGAAATCTGTGATAAAGGGTAGATGGATTCAATGGTGTTTACACTAACTTATAGTAAAGCGTCTTCAAATAGAAAATAATGCTGAGGATATTAGACGTTAATGTGCATAGGACACAAGAGACTCAAACTTAAGTGTGTGTGTGTGTGTGTGTGTGTGTGTGTGTGTGTGTGTGTGTGTGTGTGTGTGTGTGTGTGTGTGTGTGTGTGTGTGTGTGTGTGTGTGTGTGTGTGTGTGTGTGTGTGTGTGTGCGTGCACGTGTGCGCGTGTGTCTAGTGAGTTGTTTCTTCTTTCTCAGGGCTGACTCATCCTCGTCTCTGTATTTACTTATTTAGGCCAGCAAAGACGAGGACGAAGTCCTCTGGAAAATATGCCTGGCCTTATAACTGTCCCTTTGTGAAGCACCAGGCCTCTGTAATATTTCTCACCTAGGTGAGTGTGTGTTGATGTCTGAGGAGACTGGATGGTTTAACCCTCACGTCACCAACAGACCAGGCCAAAGAGATTATGGGAAACAAAATTTGACAAATAACATTGAGGTACACATTACAAATGTAGGAATTACATTAATCTTATTTTCAGATGTACTATTGGTTGAGTAAAACAGCACCCATACAGTGCAACTCAACACCAAGTTTTTATTTAAATACATAGGCATAGAACCAAAAATAAGTAAAAACATGTTTTTCAAAACGTTTGCTAATGTATTGAAAATGAAATACAGAAATATATAAGGGACTTTTTTTATCCTGAAACACACAAGTAGTCACACCCCTGAGTCAATACTTTGTTTCCACACCTGGATTGTGCAACATTTGCCCATTATTCTTTTCAAAATTCTACAAGTTCTGTCAAACTGGTTGTTGATCATTGCAAGACAACTTCAGGTCTTGCCATAGATTTTCAAGTAGATTTAAGTCAAAACTGTAAGCAACTCCAGTGTAGTTTTGGCCTTGTGTTTTAGGTTATTGTCCTACTGAAAGGTGAAATCATCTCCCAGTGTCTGGTGGTTTCTTCTAGGATTTTGCCTGTGCTTAGCTCCATTCCAATCATTTTTTTTTATCCTGAAAAACTCCCCAGTCCTTAACGATTACAAGCATACCCATAACATGATGCAGCCACCAATATGTTTGAAAATATTACTTTTGTGTCTTGTTGTATAAAGGGTGCAGGTTTTGGAATATTTTCTATTCTGTACAGGCTTCCTTATTTTCACTCAAATAAAAAAATGCAAAATATCTATTTATCTGTTAGTATTGTGGAATAACTACAATGTTGTTAATCCATGATTAGTTTTCTGATCACACCCATTGAACTCTGGAACTCTGGAACTGTTTTAAAGTCACCATTGGCCACGTGGTGAAATCCCTGAGCGGTTTCCTTCCTCTCTGGCAACTGAATTAGAAAGGATGTCTGTATCTTTGTAGTGACTGGGTGTATTGATACACCAACCAAAGTGTAATTAATAACTTCACCATGCTCAACGGGATATTCAACGTCTGCTTTAAAAAAAATAATATCTACCCATCTACCAATAGGTGCCCTTCTTTGCGAGGCATTGGAAAACCTCCCTGGTCTTCGTGGTTGAATCTGTGTTTAAAATGCACTGCTCGACTGAGGGACCTTACAGATAATTCTATGTGTTCGGTACAGAGATGAGGTAGTCATTCAAAAGTCATGTTCAACACTATTATTGCACACGTGCAACATATTATGTGACTTGTTAAGCATATTTTTACTCCTGAACTTATTTAGGCTTGCCATAACAAAGGGGTTGAATACATTTCAGCTTTTCATTTTTGATTAATTTGTAATAAAATTCCACTTTGACATTATGGGTTATTGTGTGTAGGCCAGTGACCAAAAATCTAAATGTAATCCATTTTAAATTCAGACTGAGACAGAGGGACTGGTCGGGTTAGAGAACAGTCCTGTATTATGTAGCTAGTGGTGAAATTCTCTCTCCCTCTTCTCAAGCCTCAAAATAAAGAGGGGAAAAGGAAGAGGCAGTTGAATGATATGGGATGGAAAGGTGTGAGAGAACCCCTTTACATTTATGACCTCTGTAGAGCTGCAGGAAGTGGAGTAGTAAACTGGAGTCACGCTCCACAGAACCCACTCAATTCCAAGTACATCACAGAGCATGAGACAGAGCAGACAGGAACACAAAAACACACAGACCAACTGTATTCTACCTCCCTCAGGATCAATGGTAACTGTTAGACCTAATATAACCTTCATACATCAGGAAAGACTTTAGACACACATGTTCCCTCCTAAATCTTCTGACATTATAGGAAGAGACACAGGTTCAAGGCCTCACCTGTCTTGAAATGAACATGTAACATTTGGAGTAATCTTCAGGAAACCACATGTAAAAAAAATACATTTTATGAAATGGATAAGAAGATAATAAACTGGAACAAAATATGAAATTATGATCATTAATATAGAATTTCTAAGTAGGCCTATATATACAACAAGACATTAGGCTACAGACCTTGCTCAAGACCATGTTATCAGAATGAGAGAAAAAAAGTCCGTAAGCAGATAATTTGGTATAGGATACAATTATTAATCAATCCCCGATCTTAATGATAAAGAAGTCTAATACTTTTACAATGAAGTGTGAATAAATGTTTCCTCGATGTTAGTGAGAGTGGATGTGAGATCAGAAACAGACAGGCGGCCCCATTATGCAGATCTCCGATGTCACCTCGGGGCTATCCACACTTCGCCAAGTACAGGAACAGAGGAACAGCGTAATGGCCCGGCCACAGTCAACACTACATTTCTCACGTGTGTATTTGGGACAACAAAAGATTAGCATTATTCGCAAATATACAACTTAGTTCAAAGGCACCGTGGCTGCAGCCGGTTGCCCTGTCTCTTCCCTTCTTTTGTTTATATTTAAATATTCTAAAAATGTGTTTGGTCTAATCATCCAACGATGTTTTTTCCTATCTGACAGATAGATGATATAGACTAGGCTACTAATAAACTATTTTTAATTCCATAAACATATTGTATGTTATTGGCAATAATGCCTAATAACATTTTAACGTGTATTTTTTTCGTTAGAGGGTCATTTAAGATAAATAACGAATGTATGAAATATGAACAGCTCCGAAAATGTATTAGGCTATGCAAAAGTAAACGAACATCCAAACAATTTTAGAAAAGGCATAGGCCTAGGTCATGCAGGCTATAAACCTAAAGGAAAAGGCAATTAAGACGTTATTCTTATTCAAACATGACCCTGTTTAAAGTGGGCCTAGAGGCCTACAGGTACATGTATTCATTTTGTATTGACGCAGCAATGATGGGCCATTTTGCATTGGGGACATCGAGGAGACGCTCGAAACCAGACCTGACGCAGCTATGATGGGCCATTTAGCATTGGGGACATCGAAGAGACGCTCGAAACCAGACCATTAGGCCATCGGGGCGTGGTCTAGAACGCAACGCCACGCCCTTGTCCCCATGTGGTCCCTGGGGGGCCTTATATGATCAGGCCTTGGGCTCCGAAGCCAGTAGTACTTATCTCACTGTCAAAACTAATCTTGAAATAGTGAATACTATTCTAACGGTACATTTCGCGGAACTCCACACGAACTCATCCTATAGGAAATATGACTTCAAACTCCGACCAGAGGCTGGACCACCTTCTGAGCGTGGTGGAGAGCGAGTTTCAGAAGGGCAGCGAGAAGGGAGACGCCTCAGAGAGGGATATTAAACTGGGACTAGAAGATGCAGAATTATGGACCAAGTTTAAAGAACTAACCAACGAAATGATTGTCACCAAGACTGGCAGGTAGGCTGTGGTTGGTTTTTGCTGTTAGCTACGGATCAAAATGAGGCCTTCGAGGCCTACTGGCCTGCCTAGCTAAAAGCAAAGTTTATCTGGAGAGATCGTAGCCCGCATTTACGCACGACTACGAAGCTAAACGTAACTGATGCGCATAGGTTAGATCGGCAGCCTTTCAGAATAGTCTAGAGGGTATTGGCCAGACTATATGCCATATCTATAGGCCATATATGCTTTACTGTTACAACTTGAATACCATGTCAAGAATTAGGCATTAAGCGCAATGGTCGTCAAATCTTATAAACCCTATTATTAGGATAAAGTAACGGGCCCAGAAATTGCACCCTTTTTTAATGCAAATATATAAATGTCAAATAATTCATTTATAAAGATAAACGGCTGAGCCAACATAACATAATATTTGGGCTTGCTTAGGCTATATGTTAATTTACCAACTTTATTTTAACCTACAGGCGGATGTTTCCAGTGCTCAGAGCGAATGTGAGCGGCTTGGACCCCAATGCCATGTACTCAGTTCTCTTGGACTTCGTGGCTGCAGACAACAACCGGTGGAAGTACGTGAACGGCGAGTGGGTTCCCGGTGGCAAGCCCGAGCCACAGAGCCCTAGCTGCGTCTACATCCACCCAGACTCGCCTAACTTCGGTGCGCACTGGATGAAAGCGCCTGTCTCATTCAGCAAAGTCAAATTGTCCAATAAACTCAACGGGGGAGGACAGGTAAGGCCTCGATTGGTTTTGTCGCTCTCCTGTGTTCGTATTTGTAGTATGCGTATTCATTATTATGTAAATCATTTTAAAGTCAACTTGGTAGGGTAGGTCATATTGACCTGCTCTCTCAGAGCTAAGGATGCTCTACCCTGCTGTGCTCAATTACAAAAGTAGGCCTTTTCTGGGGGGAAACGTTATTAATTTCATGGCAAATCAACTCCACAATTTTGTGTTAGGGCTCTGTAGGCTCATATTTCCATCTTATTCATTTTGAGTGGGTGTTTTTTCATTATTCTTTATTGTGATATTATTAAAATAATGTATAATTCCTATCTAGATTATGCTGAACTCTCTGCACAAGTATGAGCCCAGGATACACATTGTGAAGGTTGGAGGGCTCCAGAAGATGATCAGTAGCCAGTCATTCCCCGAGACTCAGTTCATCGCTGTTACTGCTTACCAGAACGAAGAGGTCAGTGGCCTTAATTACACAGTCATAGAGATAACCACTGTTCCCAATAATAAACATTATCTTGTGTTCTGCTTACAATGAAGGAAGAAAATAATATCAGTTGTCATATTTATGCACCTTCTAGATAACTGCGTTGAAGATCAAACACAACCCATTCGCTAAAGCTTTCCTCGATGCCAAAGAGAGGTAAGAGAAAGAGACTGATATTGTGTCTGCAATATGATGATGCTTTTCCTGTATTTATTTTATTTTGTGTTGCGAATTCTGATGTTATGTTTTCAATTTTAGGAGCGACCATAAAGACATGCCAGACCATGGTGCAGACAGTCAGCAGTCTGGTTATTCCCAACGTAAGTCTTCGGTTCAGTTTTGCAACATCAACCAAATTACTAAAGCTCTTTCTGTACCTCTCCGTTTCAATATCAACAATCAAACCAAGTCATTATATGTGACATCATTTTTCAACACAAGTTTTATTAAACCATCAGAAAATCATTATCATCATCATCATGCATTTTATTTTCAAGGCCTTCCATGTCCCCAAGGAAACTTTACATAGAGAACAAAAAACTATTTTGTCTCTTCTCTCCCCCCAGTTGGTGGTTGGTTTCTACCTGGTAACGGTCCTATGTGCCCCAGCAGCAGCCCCCCTCCGTTCAGCGGGGCCCCTGGCCACTCCTCAGGGTCCTACTGTGAAAGGTACTCCAGCCTGAGGGGCCACAGGGCCGCTCCCTACCCCAGCCACTACCAACACCGCTCCTCCAGCTCAAGTAAGAACCTCCTCTACCCAACCCAGCACTCTGGAAATGCACTGTTTACTGTTTATTCTGATCACTAGTCAGACTCATAGGTATACATTACAGCATGGGGGTTTCATGGATTTTAAGATGTTGGTTAAAATATGTTTGAGAAATTACCCCTGAAGGAAATGCATTGTTTCGATCAGAGAAATGTTTGTATACTGTTTTCAGTAATTTCTCTATGTACTTTATTGTTTAGACAACTACATGGACAACTCGTCGGGAGCCCTGCCAACCCATGACAGCTGGTCAGCCCTGCAGATCCCTAACTCCACTGGGATGGGAACCCTGGCCCACACCAGCAACTCCACATCCAACTCCAGGTATGGTCATAGTTGATCATATATATGTTTCTGATATCACTGTTTATTTTTCAGAATGTTCCTGACTGCATGATTTTATCAGGAACAATTGTGGGCCCTAGGCCTAGACCTTTACTAGGCCCAGATTTCTTCCTGGTTTGAAAAAAACTCGTAATCTAAGCTCTCTCTCTCTCTCTCTCTCTCTCTCTCTCTCTCTCTCTCTCTCTCTCTCTCTCTCTCTCTCTCTCTCTCTCTCTCTCTCACGCTCTTCCTTACAGTCAGTATCCCAGCCTGTGGTCTGTTGCCGGGACGGCCCTAACTCCTTCCGGCTCCTCCTCTGGTTCCATCGCTGGCGGCCTGACCAGCCAGTTCCTGCGAGGCTCCTCCTACACAGGCCTGACCTCCTCCCTGCCCGTATCCTCACCATCCTCCATGTACGACCCCAGCCTTAGCGAGGTGGGTGTAGGCGTGGGCGAGGCCCAGTTCGAAAGCTCCATCGCCAGGCTCACCGCCTCCTGGGCACCCGTGGCTCAGAGCTACTGAACACAATGCTTCCATAGCCATTGACTCGCCTCAACCACCATCCTGTTCCACATCACCACAATCTCTGCTCTACTGCCTGACCATCAGCTAGGAAACTTCTGGGTTGAATCAGCAACGTCTTTGAAAGGCAGAGAGTCAACTCAGAAGATGATCTATCTGAAGCAGAGAGATGTAGGGTCCTCTCAGGCCTTGTGTTTTACCAACATGACATGGTTGGTCTTCCATTCTTAACACCCTAGACATTCTAAGCTTAAGTCCATAGGTTGCCATTCTTAAGTTACACACTTGCTGTCTGAGTGGAAGAGGCATCTGCTTTTCCATTGGGAGTTTCCTTCACTCTCTCCCAAGGTGCAGTTACAAGCCTAAGACAATCTGAATATACTTCCTCTACAATTGTTCCAGTTGCTGGTGTGTTACTGTAGTTGTGTCGTTCAGTACAGACACAGTACTCCAAGACAATCGTACGCTGGCGTAAGACAATCAGGATCACTAGCTACACAAAGCTAAGTTTATGAAGTATCCCCCCCAACTTTACTAAAGGGGCCAATCCTTATGTTTGACTGTTTATTGTTACAATTAGTGTTGTTACTATTATTATACAGATAAATAAGATGAAATAATTTGTTGATCTAACATAAAAAATGTATATGTGTGTATATAAAATAAATTAACGTCCATTTTCATTGTTAGCCTTTTTCATGTAACTGTTTTGGATCCAGTGTCAGTGTGTTGCTTTTCGTGGCCTGAAGGAAAATAAAGAAGGAAAGAATGAAAACAAGAAGTGCCTTGTATCCTCCCACTGCAGCCCAGGAGAAAGCACAGACGTCTATCCTCCTTCGCTCTGTGTACATTCCCTCCCTGGCAATCATATGTACATATCTATTCTATTTGTATTTGTTGGACTCATTGGGTGTTTATGTTTATTTATGTCATTTTAATAATAAATTAAAAGTTCCTTTGTTTTCTCAAATATGACTTCAGTGTGTCAATTGTAGTCGCATTCAGTGTCAATGAAATTAGCCTAACCTGAGGAACTTGCACTACATTAACTACCACATTACTCACCATATTACTGTGTCTACAATCATATAATTTCCATTTCCTAAAAGGTGAAGAGGGATTGAATCTATACATTTCAGCCTATGTCATATTGAAGTTAATAATATGAAACTACAAGCCAAAGGCTGAGGCCCATGTCGGGATGAAAGAATAAATCAGATTTTTTCAGGGCTAAGGTGAATACTTAGCCTATTTCAACTGGCACAGATAATACTTGTAGAATAACCTTTATCATCACAACTCAAAAATAACTCACACACAGTCCACACAAACAAACAAGAAGCCAGTTTTTCGTACAGAGCCAAATTGTGAGGAAATAACTGTTGAAAATAAAGTCCTTGCGAAAGTAAGATGGTTATCACACATAACCTACACAGTACCTATCACACATTGCTTACACTGATGTTGTGGTCTCCTGCACCCAAATTCAATCATCTTTTGGGGTTGCTGTATAGAGTGTTGTATAAATACCAGTGCCAATCCTATGCTAAGTGAATCTTCTTGTGCAATTGATATGACACGTAGAGATGGAACGATTCAGGTTGAGGAATCCTGAGGGGTTTCCATCGCTGACGCGTCTTTGTGACAATCTTCATGAAGGTGTGACACACGGCTAACACGTTTAGAATTCCCTGTCTGTCATTAAACAAAAAAAGTATATGAACCCCAAATGCAGTATGCCAAGAGGACAGACCGCCTCGCACCAGGGAGAGAATTAAAATGGAAAGCAACAACGCTTTATCTAGAACTTTAACTCTTCATTTTCATGGTTGTTTTGCTTTATGTGTCCCTGAAATGTACAATTCTCATATCGTGTCTTCTAGTTTATTGGGTGAAGAGGGTAAATCTAATTTGGAC
>CM059799.1:23672325-23729825 GCA_030435695.1 Brachymystax lenok tsinlingensis | reverse complement strand
TTGGATCAGAAATGTATGAAATCCAAAGCTCTGACATTGCGTTCATTTTAGATTCCATTTTGTGACTCAAAATGACTTATGACAGAGTGTCTCAATGAATGGTGTTAAGCTCAGGAGATCAGATGATAGATCCTGTGTGATTTATCTCTGGGATATATAATTTTTTTGAAACATTATCACTATCCAACAGCTCTGTAAAATCATCACATGGACAAAATGGTTCCCAGTACTTCACTTTCGACATGCATTCATGTGTTAGTACGTCCAACTGACCTCACAACTGCAGACCATGTGTAACCATGCCAGCCCAGGACCTCTACCTTCTTCACCTGGGGGATCAACTGGCGGGAGGGTGGGTAGTGCTGATCAGTATTTCTGCCTTATGCGTTTCAGTTTAAATATAAGGAAATCAGTCAATTGAAATAAATAAATTAGGCCCAAATCTATGGATTTCACATGACTGGGCTGGTATGGTTTCACGTGGTCTGCGGTTGTGAGGTCAGTTGGACATGGTAACACATGAATGGCAGGGATATTAAAGCATGTAGAAAGTGAAGTACTAGGAACCATTTTGTCTGTGTGATGATTTTACAGAGCTGTTGGATAGCGATCATGTTTCAAAATAAATTATATATTATTTTAAACTCTTATAGGGAAATGGCGCTGGAGAAGAAGGCAGACGTTTTACGTGCCCCAAGCCGATTGTGTTTGTACATAATGTTGCTGCTACCGTCTCTTATGACCGAAAATAACTTCTGGACATCAGAACTCTGATTACTCACCACGGACTAGCAGAATCCTTTTTTTCCTTTCACAACTCTGACGAGCCTGACGCGAAGGATATAATGCTTCCTCGGGAACAAGCCCCAATCTGCGTGGAGAAAGATGAGCCGAAGGGCGGGCTGCCTTCTCAGAATTAGTGATTGAGCGATCAAAAAAAAAACGACTTCCCTCCATTCTGCTAGCAAAGGTGCAATCTTTGGAGAATAAAATCTCAGAGTTAAGCGGAAGAACTACCAACGGGACATTAAAAACTGTAACATCTTATGCTTCACGAAGTCGTGACTGAACGATGACAATATCAACATACAGCTGGCTGGTTATACGATGTATCGGCAGGATAGAACAGCGGCGTCTGGTAAGACAAGGGGCAGCGGGCTATGTATTTTTGTAAACAGCAGATGATGCACGATATCTTAGGAAGTCTCGAGCTATTGCTTGCTTGAGGTAGAGTATTTAATGATAAACTGTAGACCACACTACCTATCTAGAGAGTTTCTGTATTTTTCGTAGCTGTTTACATACCACCACAGTCATGAAATTAATTAAGACAGCATTGAATACCACCACAGTCATGGCTGGAATTAAGACAGCATTGAATGAGCTGTATTCCGCCATAAGAAAACGCTCACCCACAGGGAAACATAAATTCGTTTTACCAAAATCAGCATGTTAAATGTGCAACCAGCGGGAAAAGAACTCCACACACAGAGATGCATACAAAGCACTCCCTTATATCCTCCTGATTCCTGCTTACAAGCAAAAACTAAAGCAGGAAGCACCAGTGACTCGGTCAATAAGAAAGTGGTCAGATGAAGTAGATGTTAACGAGTCAAGGAGCAGTGGGTCGCTAGCGGGCTCATCCCGACACTACCAGCGACAATGTAAAGCGCCAAATTCAAAATCCAAAAGTTGAATTATTAAACATCCACCAATATACAAGTGTTTCATACTCATCAAAAGCTCTGTTTCTTGGCAATATCACAGCGTTGTCAGATTTCAAAAAGGCTTTACGGCGAAAGCAGCACATTCATTTGTTTGAGGCTAGCACCTCACATATTTTTCCAATAGCCATGTATCGATTAGCCATCATGGCACACACAACACATTTCACAGCGAAAACAAATCAATTACCTGTTGAAGAACTTCTGCTGAGGTCATCCTAAGTGTCCAACGAAGACAATCCATGGTTCTTTTGTTAGAAAAAGTAATGTATTTTATCCATAAATCCTCCAATTGGTTCGCGCGTTATAATCAGAAACGACAGCTTCCACTACTCCATTGAAACGCGGCGCGAACTCGTTCAAATTATACCTATAAACTTGTCCAAAAACAATCAAACATAGTTTTAAATGTATCCTTAGGAACACTTTTACGTATATTTACTATTATAAATCAGCCGGAATATAAACTGAACGCTAAAGACGATAAATAAGACACGGCGTGACTTCTCGTGCTCGGGTAATGTGAACAGTTTTCATAAAGAGGGGACCTCATGGTTTCGTCGTTTTCTCTGGGATAACTCACCCAAAATGGAAGAAAACACCATCTCGAGGCTGGTGACATCACAAGGAAGCGACCTGTACTGCATTCATATGCCTATATATGGTCATTTTCAATAGAGAGGGGTTCCCAAATGAGCAATGTGTCAATCACTTTTCCCAGGACAGAAATTCCTCGGGGTCTTGCCTGCTATATGCGTTCTGATTCACTCACAGACAAATGGTTAACAGTTTCGGAAGATTCAGTGTGTTTCCTATCCAATGGTACTAAATATATGCATATCCTTTTTTCTGGGCCTAAATGGGAGGCATTTTACTTTGGGCACGCCAGGCTCTCCAAAACGGTCACCTCATGCACTGCTCCCAGAGAAGTTAAGCTACAGGACTGTTTTGCTAGCACAGACTGGAATATGTTCCAGGATTCCTCCGATGGCATTGAGTACACCACATCAGTCATTTGCTTCATCAATAAGTGCATCGATGACGTCGTCCCCACAGTGACCGTACGTACATGCCCCAACCAGAAGCCATGGATTACAGGCAGCATCCGCACTGAGCTAAAGGCTAGAGCTGCCGCTTTCAAGTAGCGGGACTCTAACCCGGAAGCTTAAGAAATCCTGCTATTCCCTCCGACGAACCATCAAACAGGCAAAGCGTCAATACAGGACTAAGATCTGATCGCACTACACCATCTCTAACGCTCGTCGGAGGATTGCAAACCATTACAGACTACAAAGGGAAGCACAGCCGAGAGCTGCACAGTGACCCAAGCCTACCAGACGAGCTAAACTACTTCTATGCTCGCTTCGAGGCAAATAACACTGAAACATGCTTGAGAGCACCAGCTGTTCTGAAAGACTGTGATTACGCTCTCCGCAGCCAATGTGAGGAAGACCTTTAAACAGGTCAACATTTACAAGGCCACAGGGCCAGACGGATTACCAGGACGTGTACTGCAAGCATGCGCTGACCAACTGGCAAGTGTCTTCACTGACATTTTCAACCTCTCCCTGTTCGAGTCTGTAATACCAACATGTTTTAAGCAGACCACCATAGTGCCTGTGCCCAAGAACACTAAGGTAACAACACTTCCACCACGCTGATCCTCAGCACGGGCCCCTCAGGTGTGCGTGCTCAGTCCCCTCCTGTACTTCCTGTTCACTCATGACTGCACAGCCAGGCACGACTCCAACACCATCATTACATTTGCCAATGAAACAACAGTGGTAGGCCTGATCACTGACAACGACGAGACAGCCTATAGGGAGGAGGTCAGAGACCTGGCCGTGAGGTGCCAGGACGACAACCTCTCCCTCAACGTGATCAAGACAAAGGAGATGATTGTGGACTACAGGAAAAAGAGGACAGAGCACGCCCCCATTCTCATCAACGGGGCTGCAGTGGAGCAGGATGAGCGCTTCAAGTTCCTTGGTGTCCACATCACCAAGAAACTAACATGGTCCAAGCACACCAAGACAGTCGTGAAGAGGGCACGACAAAACCTATTCCTCCTCAGGAGACTGAAAAATTTTGGCATGGGTCCTCATCCTCAAACAGTTCTACAGCTGCACCATCGAGAGCATCCCGACTGGTTGCATCACTGCCTGGTATGGCAACTGCTCGGCCTCCGACCGCAAGGCACTACGGAGGGTAGTGCGTACGGCCCAGTACATCACCGGGGCCAAGCTGCCTGCCATCCAGGACCTCTGTACCAGGCGGTGTCAGAGTAAGGCCCTAAAAATTGTCAAAGACTCCAGCCACACTAGTCATAGCCTGTTCTCTCTGCTACCGCACGACAAGCGGTAACGGAGCACCAAGTCTACGTCCAAGAGGCTTCTAAACAGCTTCTACCCCCAAGCCATAAGACTCCTGAACATCTAGTCAAATGGCTACCCAGACTATTTGCATGCCACCCCCCCTCTCCCCCTCTTTACACCACTGCTACTCTCTGTTGTCATATATGTATAGTTACTTTAATAACACTACCTACATGTACATACTACCTCAACTAACCGGTGCCCCCGCACATTGACTCTGTACCGGTACCCCCCTGTATATAGTCTCGCTATTATTATTTTACTGCTGATCTTTAATTACTTTTATCTCTTATTCCTATCAGTTATTTTTTTAAACTGCATTGTTGGTTAGGGGCTCGTAAGTAAGCATTTCACTGTAAGAAGCTTATTGAGCTCTCTATGCTTAGCAGTGTTGTAAACAACCCTTGAACTCTGACTATCGAACTCTTTTTTTTTATCAAATTTTATTGGTCACATACACATTTAGCAGATGTTATTGCGGGTGTAGCAAAATGATTGTATATTACCTGGCTTTAGTATTGTCTTCTACACAGTACACACCACAGATATTGTCTAACGAAACAATCATATTTATTATATAGGTCACCATTTCTATACAAAATGATCCCTCCCAACCAAGACCTAGTGGGGTCATTATCCTAAGCCTCCACTGCAGATGCTGTGCATTATTCAGGTTTGGTTCAGAAGTGTTCCATTGCTAGACTATGAATGTTATTTTTATACAGCAACGTATAGATCATAATATATTCCTTTTCAACTGTCATTGATTGCTGTGGATTGTGGTATTACACACACCCTGAAGCAGCCAGCCCTGGATAACACAAACATCTCTGGATAACAGTGGACTTGTTTCCTGTCTCTGTCTGCCAGCCAAGCCTGGATAACACACACATATCTGGAGCGCAGTAGACCTGTTTTCTGTCTGTCAGCCAGCCCTGGATAACACATACTGTACTTCTCTGGAGACCATCAGACTTGTTTGGAGTGCGTCTGTTTGTCAGCCTTCCCCATTGCATGATGGTCCTGCTTGGCCCTGATTTACTCCTCTCAGTCCTGTTGTCTCCTGCCTGCTTGTAATGTGCTTTACATTCAATAGGATACTAGACATCTCACCCCAGGCCCTTCAGTAGGGTACTATAACACATCACATTCCCAAGCTTTTCAATTGGCACCCCCTACAGTAGGGGGTCGATATGAACGTGTAATGTGTCTTAGGATTTCAGCAGGCAGACCGAGACAGGCCTCTCCTGTAATGTATGTAGCCATGAAGGCAGCTGTAGACCTGCCCATGCTAATTGCAGCTTGTCTTCTCTGCTTCTGGAGGCTCGACGGGCGACACAAAGAGAAGCTCTGACATGTGAAGGCCTGAGAGGGGAAGCGGAAGAAACGGGGCTCCTGCCTCCCTGGACGCCTACACACACACACACTTAACGGGCTGGAGACCGAGGACCGAGCTTAGCACACACACAGCCACACGTTCATATCGACCCCCTACTGTAGGGGGTGCCAATTGAAAAGCTTGGGAATGTGATGTGTTATAGTACCCTACTGAAGGGCCTGGGGTGAGATGTCTAGTATCCTATTGAATGTAAAGCAATTTCAGTTGGAGAAAAACTCAATTTGAAATTCATTATCGTTATTTTCACTATGAAATAGGCCAGGGTCAAAACAGAGAGCTGGAGGGAGAGATTCTACATGAGATTGTGGAGAGAGACAAGGACAGGATGAGTGGGAGTGATTTACAAGTGGAGGAGCAGGGAGAGAGAGAAAGGGAGAGTAAGCAGTGGGAAGTGAGAGCGATAACAATTGTTGACAAAGGGCCGTCTTGTGCATGCACACTTCTCCTTTACCCACGTCAGAACACTTAACTGCTGTGTCATTATGTTGACATGGTATGAGGACTTACCAATCCTCCCACCTTATGCCAGTGTTTACCTGACACCAGTCAACATGTGACCGGCGAGGAGGTGCGTTTGGGTGTGTGATTGCATGAAAGGGTTGTGTGATACCAGGACACAGTGATTATGATGACGTCATATTGAAACTAGGCCACAACAAACCAGTGATGGATAGGAGGAGGAACCGTTAGGCTCACGCTAGTGCTGAGGGCTAACAGATGGCCAACCTGTGGCCCCTGTCCTTTAATGTGTGTGGCCCTTCCATATGGTTGTGGAGACAGGGATTGTACTGAAGAAGACTGGGTTATTTCAAGAGAACTGATACTGACAAAGACTTAGAGAGGGGGAGAGAGAAGAGGGAATGGTTCATTTGCTTGCCAGAGGTGGTTTTTCACCCGTTGCCATAGAAACAGCAGCTCAATGTGTGTAAGTATATTTGTGTATAAATGCATGTGCACATTGGGCAGTTTTGTTTTTCTTCCTATTGCTGTGTGTGTCAGGGTTGGGCTCAATTCAGAATTTAATTCTTAACTTTTCATTTCATTTTGAGGATACAGAATTGCAATTCAAATTTGAATGAAAGGAAATTCAATTGAATTCAGTGAAATTAAATTAAAATGCCTCTGATTCTATATTAGGTGTTGTCTATACAAACAGTTTATTAGGTACACCCATCTAGTACCGGGTCTGACCCCCCTTTGCCTACAGAACAGCTTGAAGTCTTCGGAGCATGGAAAGGTTGCTCAATTGGTATCAAGGGACTTAATTTGTTCCAGGAAAACATCCCCACACCATTACGCCACCAACCTGCACCGCCAAATCCTGCCATCAGCATGTCTTTCCACTCCTCAATTGTCCAGTATTGGTTATGCGTGACCACTGGAGCCGCTTCTTCTTGTTTTTAGCTGAATGGAACCGGGTGTGGTCGTCTGCTGCAATAGCTTATCCGTGTCAAGGACCGACGACTTGTGCGTTCCGAGTGGCTGTTCTGCACACCACTGTTGTACTGTGTCGTTGTTTGCCTGTTAGCTTGCATGATTTTGCCATTCTCCTTCGACCTCTCATCAATGAGCTGTTTTCGCCCACAGGACTGAGGCTGACTGGATGTTGTTTTGTTTGTCTCACCATTCTCGGTAACCACTAGACACTGTCATGCATGAAAAGCCCAGGAGGTCAGACGTTTCTGACGTACTGGAACCGGCACGCCTGGCACCGATGATCATACCATGCTCAAAGTCACTTAGGTCTCTTGTTTTTCCCATTCTAACGTTCAATAGAACAATAACTGAGTGCCTGCTTTATGTAGAAAGCCTAGGCCACGTTACTCACGTGCCTGTAAGACCATTTTCGTGAACGGGTGGTGTGGCTAATAAAACATGTACATCTTGTACATAAAACATATTTTTTTTATTATTATTTACCTTTATTTAAGTAGGCAAGTCGGTTAAGAACAAATTCTTATTTTCAATGACAGCCTAGGAACAGTGGATTAACTGCCTTGTTCAGGGGCAGAACAACAGATTTTTACCTTGTCAGCTCGGGGATTCGATCTTGCAACCTTTCGGTTAATAGTCCAACACTCTAACCACTAGCCTACCTGCCGCCCCGTATATATTGTGTGTGTATATATACGGGGCGTATGTATATATGTACAGTCGTGGCCAAAGGTTTTGAGAATTAAACAAATATTAATTTCCAAAAAGTTTGCTGCTTCAGTGTCTTTTAGATATTTTTGTCAGATGTTACTATGGAATACTGAAGTATAATTACAAGCATTTCATAAGTGTCAAAGGCATTTATTGACAATTACATGAAGTTGATGCAAAGAGTCAATATTTGCAGTGTTGACCCTTCTTTTTCAAGACCTCTGCAATCTGCCCTGGCATGCTGTCAATTAACTTCTGGGCCACATCCTGACTGATGGCAGACCATTCTTGCATAGTCAATGCTTGGAGTTTGTCAGAATTTGTGGGTTTTTGTTTGTCCACCCGCCTCTTGAGGATTGACCACAAGTTCTCCATGGGATTAAGGTCTGGGTAGTTTCCTGGCCATGGACCCAAAATATCGCTGTTTTGTTCCCCGAGCCACTTAGTTATCACGTTTGCCAAGGTGCTCCATCATGCTGGAAAAGGCATTGTTCGTCACCAAACTGTTCCTGGATGGTTGGGAGAAGTTGCTCTCTGAGGATGTTTTGGTACCATTCTTTATTCATGGCTGTGTTCTTAGGCAAAATTGTGAGTGAGCCCACTCCCTTGGCTGAGAAGCACATGTATGGTCTCAGGATGCTTTACTGTTGGCATGACACAGGACTGATGGTAGCGCTCACCTTGTCTTCTCCGGACAAGCTTTTTCCGGATGCACCAAACAATCGGAAAGGGGATTCATCAGAGAAAATGACTTTACCCCAGTCCTCAGCAATCTAATCCCTGTACCTTTTGCAGAATATCAGTCTGTCCCTGATGTATTTCCTGAGAGAAGTGGATTCTTTGCTGCCCTTCTTGACACCAGGTCATCTTCCAAAAGTCTTCACCTCACTGTGCGTGTAGAGGCACTCATACCTGCTGCAATTCCTGAGCGAGCTCTGTACTGGTGGTGCCCCGATCCCACAGCTGAATCAACTTTAGGAGACTGTCCTGGCGCTTGCTAGACTTTCTTGGGCGCCCTGAAGCCTTCTTCACAACAATTGAACCGTTCTTCTTGAAGTTCTTGATGATCCGATAAATGGTTGATTTAGGTGCAATCTTATTGGCAGCAATATCCTTGCCTGTGAAGCCTTTTTTGTGCAAAGCAATGAGGACTGCACGTGTTTCCTTGCAGGTAACCATGTTTGACAGAGGAAGAACAATGATTCCAAGCACCACCCTCCTTTTGAAGCGTCCAGTCTGTTATTTGAACTCAATCAGCATGACAGAGTGATCTCCAGCCTTGTCCTTGTCAACACTCACACCTGTGTTAACGAGAGAATCACTGACATGATGTCAGCTGGTCTTTTTGTGGCAGGGCTGAAATGCAGAGGACATGTTTTGGGGGGGGATTCTGTTCATTTGCATGGCAAAGAGGGACTCACTCTTCATGACATTCTGGAGTATATGCAAATTTCCATCATACAAACTGAGGCAGCAGACTTTGTGAAAATGTATATTTGTGTCATTCTCAAAACTTTTGGCCACGAGTGTGTGTGTGTGTGTGTGTGTGTATATTGTATGTACATGCATATACAATATTGTTGAAACAATAGATTTTCAGGACAAACTCTTATAATGAATGATCAAGGAAAACAACCTGCATGTGAATATTCAAAGTTATTATATTTAATTAATTACTCAGATTTTGTTCAATAGGGGGAAAATACTACATTTCCCAGAATGCATAGTTTAACTCTCAAGTTGACCCTGAGGCCTTCAGAAATAAGCTAAGCAAATGAAATGGTTGGAAATATAATGGTCTATTCTAAGCACCAAGGTTAAAATAGTATATGAACATTGCTTCCAGTGAAAAGGGATCTATTCTTTGGTATCTGGAAGTGTGACCTGTCAGATTCAATGAAACTTATGTTCTTTGACTGAGTGTAACTTATTTGAATTGCACTGAATTAAATTCTTCCTGATACTTGAATTCAAATTCTATGTCCTGTGGGGTGTGGCCAATTAGAATTTTGACTCATGAGTTGAGTGAAAGTCAATTCTGAATTGAGCCCAACCCTGGTGTTTAGCTGTGTGCACGCCCACAATAGTGTGAGACCAGGGATGTAATTCTGCCTGTCACTTGTGTAGCTTTAAAGAATGCACAACAGACTCTCCAACTACAGCGGTCACCATGAGAACGGACAGACAGGCAGCTAGGCAGCCAGTATGTACAAAGAGGAGAAAGCTATTGTGTCCAGCCATGCCCCAGATGAAACTGACAAACGGATGAGGTTTGTCAGCGCTGCATGATGTCTGATGAAAACAGCCCCCCCTGCTAGCTGAGGTGGAACATTAGAAGATAAATGACCTATGAGATGTCTTACCTGTTTTTTGGGAGGGACAAAAAAACAAGTGAGAAATCTGAGGTCTTCACAATATTACAAGGACTCCCTCCAGTGGACAAAAAAATAGAAAATAGTTTATCCTGAAGAGTAGATCTTTTTGGTGTGACTATATTATTTATTTTTCTCTCTTTCTTTCCCCCCCATTCCCCCTCTCCCAGGCAGCAGTAGCACGGTTCTGATCCTGAAGAGATGACGGAGGTGGTAGAGCCCAAGCTGGACTTTGCATCCTCGGGTCGCTCGGGGGAGAAGGAACGCCCTACCTGACATCCTGGGGTCACCGGCTGGGGTCAACCCCACTGACCTGCAACTCAAATTGTCTGAGCTCAACCTCACAGGTGGGTTAGCTTAACCTGTTTTTGTGTAATGTGTGTCTCTCTCTGTCTAATTTAGATGTAGGCCTAAAACAAAATTATTTGCCCAGAGTTCCAGGTTTGGTTCACAAAATAGGCTTTTAACCCCATTGGTCTTTCCTGGTAAAATAAAGGTGAAATTAGGTGAAAAATGCTAACTGCGGTCCTGTGGGTCTGTCTCTCTGTCTAGATGGTCTGGGAGAAGCCCAGTCTCCCACAGCAGAGGAGGCCACACCCCCTACAGAGAGCTCTGTGAGAAATGAGGGATCATAAGGCTGCCTGGTGGGGCGGCCCGCCCGCCCTAACCAGCCCCGATGTTTACCTCCTGTGAAGCTGATGAGAACTGGAGAAGAGGGATGGATGGGTAGAATGATACAGAAGGACCCATGAAGGAGAGTGATGGGCCTGTTTTGAACAGCAGCTGAGCTGCAGCGAGAAGGATGATAATAGGATGGACAGGGAATGGTCTCTATCACCCAATCTGAAAAGACTCTTAAGAAAAGCGCTGGTGTGTGTGGGTGGACAAATCACCTCTACTCCAACACACTGCCATGAGAAAAAAAGGATTTATGCTGATTATATACTGTTAATTTTTATGATTCAATCAAGACTCTAAAAACATTCAGCAACGGAGAAGTTGCAAGTGAAAAAATAAAAAATGTACAATATCCTGCTGGTTTCGATTAGTTGGCCACTGATTTAACACAGCCAATCATGTGGGACGATGGGCGGAGCCTAGTGGCCTATAGTGGTTCTAAGCTTTCTGATTGGTCTGGAACAGAAAGTAATAATGTACTGGATGTGTATGAAGAATGAGGCGAGAGTGAGTAAACTGTATAACAAGAGGCAGCTGGCTTCCTCTTTCGGTGTCTCACACAGACGTTTGATGTGATCATGAATTCAGATCTGAGACTTTAAACAGAGGGCAGTGTGATATGTACCGCATATATGGGTTTTTAAATGTTGTTAGAATGGTTTTAATGACAATCAATGGAGCTGTAAAGCAAATGGATCAAGATGATTGATGTGATTGTGACCAGAAGTGTTGATGTGTGTATTTGCAAAGGTTGGCTGGACACTAAAGCTAACATGATGGGTAGCCAGACAATCCATATCTTTTAAACATTCCTGAAATGAACCGAATGGTTTCTCACTGCCAACCATGTACTGTTAAAGCACTCCGATGCTGTTGGTGCATTTCCATACAGGATTTACCTCAGCGTAGGCTCAGACTTTTCTGTTTCCATCTATGCGGGCACCCGTGTCTCACTGGGCCTTGGTTCCGGCGGACCTGGTCTCACTTGAGGCCAAAGCCAGGCCGCTGGTACTTTTCAGCTGGCAATTACATAACACACTGAACTTTAACACCTTCTCACAAAGCAACTGTTTTGATTAGGCAGAGGCTGTTGGTTCTGCTCTTCACTGTCAGCCCTAGCTATGGAAACCATTTCCCCTACTATAACATAAGGCTGTGTACACTAGTGTAACACTGCATGTGAAATCTGCTGGTGTGTTCCTCTATCAGCTAAAGGCTGTCTTTCATTAAAAGGATTCATATTTTTCCAGACTTCTCAGAAAATGTGCCTGATAGCAGTTTACACGAGAAACCTGCTTTGTTGTGTTCTATGGGTGCGTTCGTAAATTCGTTCTGGCAATCTACTCCGATTTCAGAGCGCTTTCGTCTGAGGATGCCAGAGCGCAGAATAACTGATTCATTTACGAACACCCATTGAATATGGCCGGTACCTGTAAACGGCGGCAAAAAATCGTAATTAAATTGTTGCCAGCAGCACAGTTCCAGTCACCAACACTCTCGATAACATAACAGCCTAACCACATCTGCTAGGGTGAGTTAAATGGTCAGAGAGGTGTTCTCTCATTTTTGTCTGGAAGTAGCTAGTCAACGTTAGCCAGCACACTCTAGATTAAATTTACGAACACCCCCTATATCTCTGAAGTACTGTTAAACAGTATTTGAGCTATTGACACGTAGAAGACATGTCTACTAGGTCTTTGATGACATAAACTGTATAGAGAAATGTCACATTTATTATCACAACACTACATATGTTACTGATGTACTGGCTCGAAGAGGAATACCACCCACACTCACAGCAAGGCCTTGGAGATGGAACGCTTGTGCACTTGCAGTGTGGTCAGCATATGCCTGTTGTCTGTGCATGGGAGCAAGCACCAAGCAACACCACCACCACAGTGTTGCATCATGTATGGAGATGGCAGCATGCCTTCTGCCTCCTGCTGCTCCACTCCGCCACAGACGAACAGCCTGGGCATTCACACAGGCCCACTTTTTTTCTTGAAGCCCCTAGTATTATCTAAGTAATGGTAATTCTGAAAAACAACAATTTAGACAGGCCCATCTGGCATTTGCCCGAACTGCCCCATGGCCAGTCCGTGCCTGCACCTAGCAGCCTGTCTGAGAGAACGTATCTGTTCTATTTCACTCATCAACACATTAATAGAGCTTTGAGAAGGGAGTTATGCATGATCACGATAGACTAATGATATGAACACTCAGGACCAGATGCACCATGAACAGAAGGACAGCCATATACAGTACTTAGTTGTTATTAATGCCAATATATACTGTTTAACATTACAGGATGCCAGTTATTACACTATTGTATATATTGTGCTGTTACATGAGGAAGAGTTTATTCACTATATATACATGTGTTCATATAGTGAATATACATTCACTATACAATACAAGAGAATGAACATTCTGTATTATCAATTGTCTTTTTATGAAATGTTTGGACTGTGTGTATCTTCATATGGTTTTGTCTCAAGTGCAAGCAACTGATGCTCTTATGTGTGATGTACTGATTACTGGAGTCATTCATGTAATAACTCTAGGTAAATGATCATTCTATGGGGAGGAAAAATCAGAGGTGTGTCTTGTAGTGTACTCTGTTCTCAGTGGTGGTATGTGCAGTATATTTTATTTAGCATAATTCCACATGTCGATTCTTTCAGGTGGGTAGGCAACATGCTATAATAAATCCACAAAGCTTCACATAGATAATTGGTGTTGGCTGTTTTTCTTCAGAGGTGGTTCTACAAATTCCGTCTTGGAAGACCTCAGTCCTGCTGTGAACCCAGGAGTAACATTCTGTTTTGCATATTGTAAAGTACACTACATGACCAAAAGTATGTGGACACCTGCTTTTCAGAAAACTCATTCCAAAATCATGGGTATTAATATGGAGTTGGTCCCCCCTTTGCTGCTATAACAGCTCCACTCTTCTGGGAAGGCTTTCCATTAGATGTTGGAACATTGCTGCGGGGACTTGCTTCCATTCAGCCACGGGCATGAGTGAGGTCAGGCACTGATGTTGGGCGATTAGGCCTGGCTCGCAGTTAGCGTTCCAATTCATCCCAAAAGTGTTCGATGGGGTTGTCGTCAGGGCTCTGTGCAGGCCAGTCAACCATGAAAAATCAGAACCATGAAAAAGAGCACCAGACCATTATTCCTCCTCCACCAATGCACTGTGCATTCGAGTAGGTAGCGTTCGAGTAGGTAGCATCCGCCAAACCCAGATTTGTCCGTCGGACTGCCAGATGGTGAAGCGTGATTTATAACTCCAGAGAACGCGTTTCCACTGTTCCAATGGCAGTGAGCTTTACAGCTCTCCAGACGACGTTTGGCATGGTGATCTTAGGCTTGTGTGCGGCTGCTTGGCCATAGAAACCCATTTCATGAAACTCTTGACGAACAGTTATTGTGCTGACGTTGCTTCCAGAGGCAGTTTGGAACTCTGTAGTGAGTGTTGCAACCGAGGACAGAGGATTTTTACGTGCTATGCGTTTCAGCACACGGCGGTCCCGAGTGAGGCTGAGCCATTGTTGCTCCTATACAATTCCTCTTCACAATAGCAGCACCTACAGTTGACCAGATAAGCTCTAGCAGGGCAGAAATTTGTCGAACTGACTTTTTGGAAAGGTGGCATCCTATGACGGTGCCACGTTGAAGTCACTGAGCTCTTCAGTAAGGCCATTCTACTGCCAATGTTTGTCTATGGAGATTGCATGGTTGTGTGCTCGATTTTATTCAACTGTCAGCAACGGGTGTGGCTGAAATAGCCAAATCCACTAATTTGAAGGGGTGTCCACATACTTGTGTGTATATAGTGTACAGTGGGGCAAAAAAGTATTTAGTCAGCCACCAATTGTGAAAGTTCTCTCACTTAAAAAGATGAGAGAGGCCTGTAATTGTCATCATAGGTACACTTCAACTATGACATACAAAATGAGGAAAAAAAATCCAGAAAATCACATTGTAGGATTTTTAATGAATTTATTTGCAAATTATGGTGGAAAATAAGTATTTGGTCACATACAAACAAGCAAGATTTCTGGCTCTCACAGACCTGTAACTTCTTCTTTAAGAGGCTCCTCTGTCCTCCACTCGTTACCTGTATTAATGGCACCTGTTTGAACTTGTTATCAGTATAAAAGACACCTGTCCACAACCTCAAACAGTCACACTCCAAACTCCACTATGGCCAAGACCAAAGAGCTGTCAAAGGACACCAGAAACAAAATTGTAGACCTGCACCAGGTTGGGAAGACTGAATCTGCAATAGGTAAGCAGCTTGGTTTGAAGAAATCAACTGTGGGAGCAATTATTAGGAAATGGAAGACATACAAGACCACTGATAATCTTCCTCGATCTGGGGCTCCACGCAAGATCTCACCCGTGGGGTCAAAATGATCACAAGAACGGTGAGCAAAATCCCAGAACCACACGGGGACCTAGTGAATGACCTGCAGAGAGCTGGGACCAAAGTAACAAAGCCTACCATCAGTAACACACTACGCCGCCAGGGACTCAAATCCTGCAGTGCCAGACGTGTCCCCCTGCTTAAGCCAGTACATGTTCAGGCCCGTCTGAAGTTTGCTAGAGAGCATTTGGATGATCCAGATGAGGATTGGGAGAATGTCATATGGTCAGATGAAACCAAAATATAACTTTTTGGTAAAAACTCAACTCGTCGTGTTTGGAGGACAAAGAATGCTGAGTTGCATCCAAAGAACACCATACCTACTGTGAAGCATGGGGGTGGAAACATCATGCTTTGGGGCTGTTTTCTGCAAAGGGACCAGGACGACTGATCCGTGTAAAGGAAAGAATGAATGGGGCCATGTATCGTGAGATTTTGAGTGAAAACCTCCTTCCATCAGCAAGGGCATTGAAGATGAAACGTGGCTGGGTCTTTCAGCATGACAATGATCCCAAACACACCGCCGAACGAAGGAGTGGCTTCGTAGAAGCATTTCAAGGTCCTGGAGTGGCCTAGCCAGTCTCCAGATCTCAACCCCATAGAAAATCTTTGGAGGGAGTTGAAAGTCCGTGTTGCCCAGCGACAGCCCCAAAACATCACTGCTCTAGAGGAGATCTGCATGGAGGAATGGGCCAAAATACCAGCAACAGTGTGTGAAAACCTTGTGAAGACTTACAGAAAACGTTCGACCTCTGTCATTGTCAACAAAGGGTATATAACAAAGTATTGAGAGAAACTTTTGTTATTGACCAAATACTTATTTTCCACCATAATTTGCAATAAATAAATTAAAAATCCTACAATGTGATTTTCTGGATTTCTTTTTCTCATTTCGTCTGTCATATTTGAAGTGTACCTATGATGAAAATTACAGGCCTCTCTCATCTTTTTAAGTTGGAGAACTTGCACAATTGGTGGCTGACTAAATACTTTTTTGCCCCACTGTATATTGGATCACCTAGATACCAAGTTAGAGAACGTAATTATTTTAGTGAAACACCCAGTGGACAAAACTGGTTCCAATGACATTACAAGCAGCTTTGCCCACTGCATGGGCAAAGGCTAGCAGGGGTGTAAAGTACTTCAGTAATAGTAGTTTTTGGGGGGTATCTGTACTTTACTTTACTATTTCATATTTTTTACTACTTTTACTTCACTACATTCCTAAAGGAAATAATGTACTTCTTACTCCAATTCACACACTTCTCAAGAGAACATCCATGGCCATCCCTACTGCCTCTGATGTCTGAGTGTTGGAGTATGCCCCTGGCTATTCTTTAAAAAAAAAGAAAACGATTCTGTCTGGTTTGCTTAATATAAGGAATGTGAAATGATTTATACTTTTACTTTTGACACTTAAGTATATTTGGGCTCCCGAGTGGCGCAGCAGTCTAAGGCATTGCATTTCAGTGCTCAGTTTCTATTAAGGTATCTTTACTTTTACGCAAGTATGTCAATTGGGTACTTTTTCCACCACTGAAGGCTAGAGATTAGGGACAGACTTGTCAGTGATGCTGTGTGGTAGTGTGTAATGTAGTACTGTATGTCCAGGGGGAGCCATTTCCTTACTAACCACCCAGACTTCAGCATGTCGGCTTGTTGTGACAGTCTCTTTGTTATGTCTGGGGCACAAAGAGACACTGTCTGGAATAAGAGCTGTAACCAGATCGAAGAGATCAATGTATCTGTCTTAACTAATTGAATGTCAAGAACTAGAGAATGTTAGACTGCTACTGCGCATTCATTGTTCTTCCCCCAATCCAACAAATAGAATGTTCATCACAACCAATGAAAATTGTCAGGTGCTGAGTGTTGAGTTGCTGACACACCCTGTGTTGTCCTGACGCTAGCTCTAGTCTAGAAAGTGAATATGTTCTGCTAGGATCTACACCACTATTTTCTGTTTGTCTGCTTGCCTGTCAGAGTGTCTGCCTGCCTGCTATCGTTCCTTCCTGTCTATCTGCTTGACTGTCTGTGTCTATCTGCCTGCCTGTCTGTCTGTCTCTGTGTCTCAATTGCATCAGCCCACACAGACACAGCAATGAACACACATTGACAACCATACAAAATATAGACAACAATAAAAACATCACCCATCTATCTTCTATAATAACAGCTAGTGCCAAGCTAGGTCTACTGCTCCCCTCTCTACCACACTATCGACTGACACCAGTGTCTTGTATGGAACTGTAATCCTCCCATGCCAAAGGGACACATTCATGTTTGAGGAGCTGCCTGTGTCTTTCTACAGTAGTGAGTGGAGCAGAGCTTTGTCCCATTTTTAACTCGGGGGATATCAATGTTCTGTGTGCTGGAAAGATAAGCCTGAGATGGAGACTGTATCAGTACCAAGGGAGGGAGGGAAGGAGGGGGCACGATAGACACATTGTGTAGAGAAGTGTACTATGGAAGTGTACTACTGACACTCCTCCAAATAAGAGTTGATCAGATATGTCGTCCATGAAACTATGACTACACCAGGGTTAACAGGAAATGCAGCTAATACACGTGGGTAAAACCATAAACCAATACAGACAGATTGAGGAAATGTACTATAATAGATTGGCTGAAATGTACTGTGGTTCTATTACTGTCAGGTTAATGTCATGTAACTAACAGATTTTAGTCAAACTTTCCAATACTTTCGACATCAACTCAATGGCTTACCCCTCCCTCCGTCTCATCCCTAATGCTACAGAACTAGGATTGCGGCATCACCCTGCATGACCAGGGCATGTCTGATAAGACTGTATCAGAGGATGATCTAGTGACTACACAGACAGACGGAGAGACAGACCGAGAGAGAGACAGAAATACAGACTAACGGACAGAGAGAGACAGACCGACAGAAAGAGAGAGACAGAGAGAGTTGGGGTTCGAGAGATGGAGACCGCGTGAGACAGAGACAGAGAGAGTTGGGGTTCGGGAGATGGAGACAGCGTGAGACAGAGACAGAGAGAGTTGGGGTTCGGGAGATGGAGACAGCGTGAGACAGAGACAGAGAGAGTTGGGGTTCGGGAGATGGAGACAGCGTGAGACAGAGAGAGTTGGGGTTTCGGGAGATGGAGACAGCGTGAGACAGAGACAGAGAGAGTTGGGGTTCGAGGGTGGAGACAGTGTGAGACAGAGACAGAGAGAGTTGGGGTTCGGGAGATGGAGACAGCGTGAGACAGAGACAGAGAGAGTTGGGGTTCGAGAGATGGAGACAGCGTGAGACAGAGACAGAGAGAGTTGGGGTTAGAGAGATGGAGACAGCGTGAGACAGAGACAGAGAGAGTTGGGGTTAGAGAGATGGAGACAGCGTGAGACAGAGACAGAGAGAGTTGGGGTTCGAGAGAGAGAAATCGAGGGAGAAACAAAGAAAGCGAGCAATCTAGAGCTGTTGATCAGGCTGGCACTGGTGCCATGGAGACGAGGAGAAGAGGGTCAGAGAGAGAGTGTGTATGCCAGCCTTCGCAGAGCAGAGTGGAGCAGCGTTCTTATCACGTGTAGCTCAACGTGCCATCCATACCCAGCACAGCACAGCCTCGGCAGAAAGAGGGAGGAAAGAGAGAGAGAGACAGAAAGTGAGGGACGAGACATAGAGAGGATAGAGAATGTGTAAAAGGGAAAAGAGCGAGAATGACAGAAAGACAGAGAGACAGAGAGAGAGAGAGAGAGAGAGAGAGAGAGAGAGAGAGAGAGAGAGAGAGAGAGAGAGAGAGAGAGAGGTTTCTTTGTGGTAACATTTTGTACATTTGATGTCAACTTTTATATCCAGTAAGACTATTCACAGTGGATACTAGAGATGCAGTCCATTGATAATTTCATGCACCAGAGCAGTAGTGGATGGGATGTCCATATAACCTCTCAAAGAGTCCACCTTTTAACTGACAGCCATATCTATTGGCCAGTCTTGTGTTCAGTGCTCTTTTCAAAACAAATTAGACTGTTGCACGCTCCTCAGCCAATCCTGTGCTTGGGTAAGTGTGACCAAAACATCATTATGAATGATGGCTGATGCCTAGGCCCTAATCCTCTCAGACAAGTGTCTGGAAGATTCCAACTGGGAAGATAACGGGGGTACAAGATAAGTCCAAAACATTACTCTACCACTAAAAACAAGGTTGTTGTTAGGGATCTGTTGTCTTTTATCCTGAAAAGGAGGCTCAGCAGATGAAGGTATTCTTTTCAAAAAGGCATTTATGAAATATCTGCAGGTTTGTTTATTTTGGCTTCCCTCCTCATCTCCCTCCTTCTCCCTGTTCTCCTCCCTGTCCTCTACCACCCCTCTTCCTTCTCCTCCTCCTCTCCACCAGAGCCATGCTTGGCAGTGACTTCCTCCTTTGTCCATAGACAAATCACAAGGCTGTGAACACGGCCCGCATCCACATAGACACACACAACTGAGGTGGCAGACAAATCATAGTTTATTTGTCACGTACGCCGAATACAACAGGTTTAGACCTTACTGTGAAATGCTTACTTACAGGCCCTAACCAACAGTGCAATTTAAGTAACTGACATCATCCCTCCTTGGACGGGGCGGAGGCTGGCAGCGTCAGCTTGGCATCACACTGGGGTGGCATCTCGTGTGTGTGTGTGTGTGTGTGTGTGTCGCTCTCATCACATAAGCTGTGTCAGACAGCCTCAGTTTAGCATCACTCTCATACAGCATGCAAAATACAGATTATCTTGCCATATTCACATTAGTCTCGGATATCCCCAACCTTGGAGAAATGAAGCATTCAAAGATTGCGGAAGAAAGCTGTCTGGCTCAAGAGACTATTTTCACATGGTATCAAATCTTAGAAAAAATTTGGAAATTGTCTCCGACATGATTGAGATTAAGGGTCTGTCAATAACAACATTCTGATCCAAGTTACATCAATAAATTAAACTATTATCTTAGATTACAGAGTCCTGCTAGCAACTGTCAATACCACTTAGCCTGTTCTAGAGGGGACAACACCTGCTGCCATGGTGATTATTCGCCATGGTGATTATTCCCATCCATTGTGACAGTCCCGCTGGTCTACATGGTGACCGGTTGTAGCGCTAGAATATTGATTGACTCCATTCACGCTGTGTTCAACAGCAACAGCTGTCCCCCATTTGGAATTGGAATGAATCAGAGTACAATCCCTATGCAAACAAAGTTCTTCTCTGCTGCCACCAGACCTTCATTCACAAACGTGAATGAGAAAGAGTAGGGGAGGGGGAGAAGGGGACTTCCTGATTGTTTTTCAGGTTGGGGAGAGACTAAGGGGCTGCTTGGCCCAATAAAAACCATGAGCTAGCCAACCATATGGGACAGGTGGGGTACAAAATGTGTGCCCAAAGCTGTGCAATCATTTTGTTTGTCTCTCCCTTTGGGTTGTAACAGTTCAGGGACATTCCTTTTGGAGAATGTACCTGTTATTAAATGCACCTGCTATTCCGGGCCGCTAAAGAGATCTGTCATGTTGTGATGAAGCTGAATTTAGTGCCACCCAAAAGCCCTGGTGATGTAGTCAGATTATACTTCGAAATGGCAGACTAGAGTCCCCCTTGCCAGGAGTTAACATGGCATCTGGACCTCACCACACCAGAAGTTCAAAATGGCAGCTGACTTATCTCTTAGCGTAATATAAAGTGGCCGTTGGTATAATAATGTCAGGATCAGAGTAATACATACAGATTGGGATTACAATTTTAACCACTCAATGTTGGTAGCAAAACAAATGGATATTGATTGTATTTTCAATCTCTACAACCCTGTGTAAAACTGATTAAACGGATACCACCAAACTCTGGCTGTAAAGATTCTGGCTAAAAAGGGCTTAGAGTAATATCTAAAGATAAGTGATATCATAGGATAAGAGGGATATCATAGGATAAGTGTGATATCACTCCTAAATTGCTCTCTGCCATATGTCTCCATTCACCCCTGAAGACTTTTGTGGTTGTTAGCTTGTAGCATTACAGCCATCTGTAATTTATATCACCCCTGTACTCTCTTCTGTCAATACCCTTGTGGTTACCACCTCCTCATTTTCTCCTCCCTTTTCGTCTTCCTTCTCCTCTCTTCGCTGTCTACCTCCTCCTTCCTCCTAATATCTTTACCTCCCTTTGCTTTCCTCTTCCCTCCTTGTCCCCCAATTCTGCCCTGACATCATGGTCCCAGAGGAACGCTGTGATGGTAACGAGCCCTGATTCAGCAACGTGACCCAACCCTCCTGCACTATCATTTAGTCAGCCTCTCTCTGTCTTTATCTCCCTCTCTCTCTGTACCCATGCCTACCCATCTATTGAGCCAGCCTCTCTCTCTCTCTCTCCATAGCCCCAGTGCCAGCCTTACAAACTGTTCTATTACTCTCTCACCCTCCCTCCCTCTACCTCTCTTTCTCTCTCTCTCTCCCACCCCTCCCTCTCTCTCTGCTGTGAGCTCCCCTGCCTCCAGCAGGCTCCAGGGCTCAGACAACTCCTAACATGAAGCAATAACCGTTTCCCAAGTGGGTCAGGCTCTCACTTCACTGCTATATGTTTGGTACCAACACTGCAGGGTTTTTTCCCTGTATCTGGGGCATAGAGGAAGCCAGCCAGCGAAGCACAAAAATGTATATGTATCCATGTTATGTGTATCAGTATCACTTTAGGTCAAGGATGTAATTTGAGCACTTTCCACATAGTTGGTGTTTATGTATGGTTTTGACTGTATAAGGTAAATAGGCATTTCTCAAGTTGCATTTTCTACTTTATTGCAAAATGCCAAACATCATCAAAGAGCAAAATGCACAACATAGCTGAATATCCTGCTACGTCTACAATAACAGAGATGCAGGTCAGACTGTAATATGGTGACACTGTGTTTTTAAAACAAGCAGGCCTTATGCATATCTAGAAATGCTGATGGAGAACAGTTTCAGTGTTAATGTCCAATGCAATTATCATTAATGCTTTGCTTAGTGAATTATTCATGAACTCATTTAAGCTATCAACCTCTGATCAATAGATGTGTTTGCTTGTTTACTTCTTCTTCAAGGTCTCATCTCCTAGAAGGAGGACATGGACATCATGCAGCAACACAGTGTGGTCTAGGAATAGCCCTGTCAATGGAAAAACACTGCAGTGTGTTATCACCATCCCACTCCACACAGAGACAATCAGCTATGCCATGCCTTGAGGGAGGGAGAAAGAGAGAGAGAGAGAGAGAGAGAGAGAGAGAGAGAGAGAGAGAGAGAGAGAGAGAGAGAGAGGGAGGGAGAGAGGTAGGGAGGGAGAGAGGTAGAGCGAGAGAGACTGGGAGAGAGAGAGAGAGAGAGAGAGAGAGAGAGAGAGAGAGAGAGAGAGAGAGAGAGAGAGAGAGAGAGAGAGAGAGAGAGAGAGAGAGAGAGTAGGGGGAGAGAGAGAGAGGGAGGGAGAGAGGTAGAGCGAGAGAGACTGGGAGAGAGAGAGAGAGAGAGCGAGATAGAGAGAGAGAGAGAGAGAGAGAGAGAGAGATCTGTTGGACCTCATTAGGCAGCAGGCCCAAGACGTGACCATTATCTGTGAGGTGCAGCAACGGTGGGTCGAGGACATGGTGTATGTGTGTTGTGTGTGTATGTGTCAGATCAGGGAAAGTAATATAGAGCAGATCAGAGACACCAGCATGATGCCCCTGTCTGACGCCTGCCCTGAGTCATCAAGAGGTCATATCACTAATCTGGGGCTGTGATAGGGCAGTTTTAGCCTCATCCTCAACAACCTGAGGGCATAGGGGGACCACAGTCACTCCTCCAAATAATGCCACTATATTTAGTGTTCAAGTCTTGACATTGAGGTGTTTGAGCATGACAAAAAAAGGCCTGAAAAATATGATTTAGCACATTCATTTTTTGTCAACAGTCTTCATAGGTATTCTAGGTATCAGTCTTTAAACATGCAACCTACATTCTACCATAAAAGGCATTAGCTTATTCAGATTTCCTTAGTCTTTTCTTCAAATACTTTTAGTAAAGGTGTGATGACCTAATTATTATTCTACATTGTATCAAAAAACAAATAAATCTCACCAACATTTCCCCTCCAGATTTCATTGTAAATAATTTTGGGCTGTTCAGTGGAATATTAGAATCACATAAATAAAACAGCAACATTGTAGCCCTTTCCATTCCATTTGCATATTCAGTCTAATTTATGACCAAGCGGTTTGTCCTCCTCTACTTTGGTCCAAATGGACAGCACGGGATGTATTTCTGTGTGTTTACATGTACCGTGCAGTGCAGTGCATGCATTGTGGACACACTAACATAAACACTGAAATAAACACACATACACACACACACAGGTGCCTGGAGAGTGAATGGTATAGCTAGGGAGATGTGGGCTGGGAAGCAGTTCGCAGGCTCTCAAGTAGAGAAAGGAGAAGCTGAGAAGGATATTATGTAACACTCGTTAAATAAGTTATGGTTGTATCTAAACACCATATAGATGTTCCGTGCCTCTTATATACAATATTTGCAAAAATGATATTGTTATGCTGGGTATATCCATACCACATAACGGCAGTTGCAGAAATGCTGTAACTGAGTTCATAGATGCTAAAAGCTACCTGCACATGTCATAGCCACCTCCTTTTCTCTGAGCACTTAGCCAAACATCACATCAGCCTTGTTCCTTAAACAGACCATTACAACATGAGCCCATGTTTGGCCATACTGGGAACTGGGACAACTTCATCCCCACTCTTTGGAAGCAGTGGGTCATCTCCAGCCACAGCACGTAGAGCCAGGCCTGAATGCTCCTGAAAGGGGAATTTCTGTCCCTTGTCTCGCAGGGATATGCTTCCTGTAGATCAGCTGCTGCTGTGTGTGTGTGTGTGTGTGTGTGTTATTGTCTGTGTAGTAATACTAGAAAAAACTGCTTCACAGTGGTAGCCCTCCAGGAGAACCACAGACCAATAACCACCCATTGTGTTCTCCCTCATGCTACCAGTTGGCTTTTGTTGATCATTGTACACTTAGAAAAAAGGGTTCCAAAATAGTTATTTGGCCATCCCCAGAGGAGAACCCTTTTTAGTTCAAGGTAGAACCATTTTTGGTTCCAGGTAGAACCCTCTGTGCAAAGGATTATATCTGGAACCAAAATAGTTATACCTGGAACCAAAAAGGGTTCCAGGGAACAGCTGAAGAACTCTTTTAGGCTCTAGATAGCACCTTTCTTTCTAAGAGTGTAAGCTAGAGAGCCACCATGCAGTTAACCCCTAGTGTGTGTTTGTGTGCATGTGTGTGTGTGGTCTAACTTTACTAACCTTTTGGGTTCTAAAAGTCCTCATAAGGATAAAACAAGGAACATTTGACAAGTGGGAACATTTAGCCGGTCCCCAAAAGGAAAAATGATATTTTAGGCTTAGGGGTTAGGTTTATGATTACAATTAGGGTTAGGAGTTAGGTTTAGTTTTAGGGTCTGGGATTAAGGTTAGGGTTAAGGTTAAGGGTTAGATTTAGAGTTAGGGGTTAGGGAACATAGAATTTTGAATGGAAATACATGTGTTGGTTCCCACTTGAATAGTAAAACAAATGTTTGTGTGTGTACCAGTTAGCCTGTTTCATCTCTAGGCTTACAGGTCCACCATGCAGTTTGCCCTTCGCACCTCACAACCTGAAGTCAGATAACCTCCATTTAATTGTGTAAATGGGATTTAAATGACCAGAACTCACACTGTACAAGAGACCAGAGGAATTCTTATGCTGCCGAACAGCAACAAAGACCTGTTGTACACAATTTGTTTTGTGAATGAACGACTACATAGTGGACCTAACCCAGTTAAAGAATTCCCATGGTTAGCATACTTTTCTTATAGGATGTGTAAAAGGAAATGGGCATCTAACATAGATTATGGGGATTATTTGAAACATGGATTAATCTGATCGTTTTGGAAGACCCACAAAGATATTTTTGGTAGACCCAAATGTACATTTTTGTTGTTTTGGTTTGTAGATGAGCAACAGCTATAAACTGCTTTAATCTAGTGTAAACACTTGACCCCTCAAATAAAAACGAGGCTTTATAGAGAGAGAGAGACAGACACCGCCTCATCTAGTCCCCAAATCCCCTGCCACACATGTCACATCTACAAATGTTGGTCACTGATGTCACTCTGTCTGTCTTTTTCCTGTGGTGGAATAGACCAATCAGTGGGGGAGACCAGAGCTGGCAGGTTGGGAGGGGGAGACTGGCAGGCTGGCAGGCACCATCTGCTCATTCTGCTCTCCAGGGCACAGATGAGGCACCCCTCCTAAACCATATGTACAGGAGCAGACAATGCAGCAGATCCTTTTTTTAAGTATCCTTTATTAAACTAGGGAACTCGAACACATTGTGATTGAAATCTCTCCTTGATTGAGATGCAAAATAAACAAATCTATTCTCATACTATGCTTGTTTATTTTACAAGTACACATGGCATGGTGATTTGTTTTGATGGATGGCAATGCCAGATCAATCAACAGAATGTGCCTGATCATGTAGGCACGGGCTTTGTCACAGACAGGGGATGGATGTATCCATGGATATATATACAGTTCAAATGATGAGGCCATATCAGAGAGGTCAAGGTGACTCAGCGATTATAGTGAGACAATTTAAATGGGTAGCATGCTGAACTGCAGCAGTTCAATCAATGAACACTGACTTCACTGGCCTGGAAAGAGAGAGCAGGATCCATACTCTCTGTACAGTCACACAAACTCTGGCAAGATCTCACACATTGCCATGACAATACAAAATCTTTGTATTGAAAATGCCTGATGTATGTATATTTTAGTTATTTTTAGTTGATATATGTTTAGTTATGTAAAACTGATATAGAATGCAGTTGGTTAAATAGTGAGCTAGAACCGAAGTGACACAAACAGCAAAAAAGCTATCTAAATATAAACCCAGGGAAGTTTAAAATATTCAGAGAGCACGACATCACACAGCCTGAACAAAATCAATGCCTCTTCTAAGTCTGGGTTATTGTTTTTCTTTGCCATCAGGATAGAGAATCGAGCTAAAAATATAATGAAATGAAATAGCTTGTCGTTTCACATTGATTGAAGTTGAATTCGGCTTCTATCCCAACACTAACATTTACATAACCACCTTCTTTTTGTGTGTCTAATACAGAGGCCTTGAGTGTATTCAATCACAAAACATAAGTTTCATCTTGCCCATGAATCTTCTAGCTACTGGTGCATGTAGGAAGAAGATACTGTCCAAAGAAGTATGTGGCTTAGTTGGTAAGAGCACGCATGGTGCTGGCAATGGCAAGGTCATGGATTCAATTTTGGCAGGGATCCTACTAAAAAGACCACTGACATTATGGGAGACAGAATACATTGTTCTACCACTGACCACCATTATTCATAATTAGTCACCATCATTCAATCCTAATTACGCATTAGCTGGATGATGGTAGATGGGGGTAGACAATGAGAAAGGGGGATGAAACGCCTGTTAACCATCTTGCCTGAAGGGGGCCGCCATATGGTGACTTTAAAGGATGGCAAACAGGGTGCCAAACAGAAATTAGTCTGATATCTTAAAGAAATTTGATTCTTGCTTCTCTTTGAGGCATCATTGTCCAACAGAAGCATTGTGTTAACTAATACGTCAACAGCCTAAGTATTATGCATTAACCTTATGTATGCTCTCACCCCCTTACCCCAATTTTCTAAGATTTGTCATGGAGTGTTAGGGATTATCCCATAAACACAACATCTAAAAAACATGTCTGTCTAACTGAACCTAATTCCTTTTTTTCAGATAGATTAAGTGGGGGGTAAAGTTCCCTGCTGTTTATCCCTTTAATTATGTGATCAGTGTTAATACTACAGCTGTTTTTAAGCCTTACACAGTGCATACACACACATGCATGCACAGCCACAGACTCTCTCTTTCTCTCTCAACACAGCACAGCAGGACTGGGAATGCTGATGGAATACAAAACCACAGTGGGTTCCAGCAGTATAAGCTACATCAGCAGAGAACACTGAAAGTAAACGGTGCTGCTGTCGCAAATTAAATCTTCCAACTACAGGGCCTTCAGAAAGTATTCACACCCCTTGACTTTCTTCACATTTTGTTGTGTTACAACGTGGGATTAAAATGGATTGAATTGTCATTTTTGGTCAACGATCTACACAAAATACTATAATGTCAAAGTGGAAGAAAATGTTGAACATTTGTTGAAAAAATTATGGAAAATAAAACACTATATATATATATATCTTGATTAGGAAGTATTCAACCTCCTGAGTCAATACATGTTAGAATCAACTTTGGCAGTGATTACAGCCGTGAGTCTTTCTGGGTAAGTCTCTAAGAGCTTTCAACACCTGGATTGTGCAACATTCATTTTTTTCAGAATTCTTCAAGCTCTGTCAAATTTGTCATTGATCATTGCTAGACAACCATTTGGAGATTTCCAAGCATATTTAATTCAGAACTGCAACTCGGCCACTCAGGAACATTCACTGTCTTCTTGGTAAGCAACTCCAGGGTAGATTTGGCCTTGTGTTTTAGATTATTGTCCTGCTGAAAGGTGAATTCATCTCCCAGTGTCTGGTGGAAAGCAGACTAGACCAGGTTTTCCTCTAGGATTTAGCCTGTGCTTAGCTCCAGTCCGATTATTTTTTATCCTGAAAAACTCCCCAGTCCTTTACAATTACAAGCATACCCATAACATGATGCAGCCACCACAATGCTTGAAAATATGGATAGTGGTACTCATTAATGTGATGTATTGATACACCATCCAAAGTTTAATTAATAACTTCACCATGCTCAAAGGGATATTCAATGTCTGCTTTTTTTTCTTCATTTTTACCCATCTACAGTACCAATACGTGCCCTTTTTGTGAGTAATTAGAAAACCTCCCTGGTCTTTGTGGTTGAATATGTGTTAGAAATGCACTGCTCGACTAAGGGACCTGAGAGATACAGAGATGAGGTAGTCATTCAAAAATCATGTTAAATGCTATTATTGCAGACAGAGTGAGTCCATGCAACTTTTGTGATTTGTTAATCAAATTTGTCCTCCTGAACTTATTTAGCCTTGCCATAACAAAGCGGTTGAATACTTATTGACCCAAGACATTTCAGCTTTTTAATTAATTTGTTAAAAACAAACAGACAGAATCTAACTTCTTTCAGGATAGGGGGTGCAGTCCTCTCAAGTCCTCTGATGTCAGACAAATTGTTGATAAATTATGTATGACTGCAGCTTTCTGGCTCTGGAGGAAACATGGGTCATTCCATGGATCATTTGCAGTCATATCTCTGTGTGATTAAAACAAAGTAGGACACAATGACAGTCATGACTATGGAGGATATTGCACAAAATAAAATATTGCAGACAACGTGATAAAAACGTTAATACATCGTATAGCTACCCTACAGTCCTCGAGAGCGCACGGTCGAGAACGTGCATCTGGTTAGTTGGAGCTATACAATGAAGACATGTAATGGTGCGCACCCTGAATCATCACACACTTCATTCAAGGGCTGACTGATGTAGGTCAAAGACACACTTTTGACATTTCTTCCCCAAAATACCCATATTTTTTATAAATTAAATTGAAACAATCAATTTATATGATCATTCAATACATTCAAAGTTCATTATTCATTACCAAAGTAATTCAAATGTTAGGAAGATACTCATCTGTCTGTGTTGACGTCTAGAAATCACTAAAACTACAACTACCAGGAGTGCGGAGAGAGTAATAAACAGCCAATAGAATTGTAGAATTGACTTTGACGACACACATTTGGGGCTTTTTATGCGCGAACTGGCCATGCTCGAGCATAGATTTCACGGCTAAAGTCTGTGTGCTGAGGAGAATCTTGTTTCTCTGTTTATTAAGGTGGGTGTAAGCTAGCTAACGTTATCCGTACCAAAAATATATATGACTTAAAGATTTGGCTCGTAGGAAATCTTGCCTGATTTATGAAAGTACTGGTTTTACTTTAAACATTTTTTGGTCAAGTGGTGGTAAAATGTTTTACCTCAGCGTCAATATTGGCGAAAATACTTATTTTATATGTAAATATTTGTTTTAACGTTAACTAGCAACCAACCTACAGTTACTAGTCAACGTTGAAGGTTGTTGCTCAGACATTGGTAACTTCATGTCTTTCATTGATGCTTTGGTGAAAAATGTATGCAATTGTAAAAAGAACATGGATCTAATGGTGGGTGGCTTGTTATTCCACAATAACGTTAACCATATTTGATCTGTTGAGCTTCAGACGGTGATTAACGTTTTGTCGTTGACCAATAAGTGTTTGTCTTGACACTACTTGCTGGTTAGGGATGCACACTTGATAGTGGCGCAAATTATTTTTTTGATTACACGACGTAGCTAGTAAAGTCATGCATTTACAAAAATAATATACACACGTCACTTTGAATTAGTTAATGTTTCTATTTTGTCAGCCATTAATTGATGCTCCATCACTTTTTTTTTTTTACATTTTGTTTGCAGGATGCTTTTCAAAATAAACGCTGCCATCCGTATTTGACGCTTCCAGTCGCCACTAACTATCAGCTTTATTGCCGTTTAAATTATTTATTGTTGAATGTTCTGGCCATTTTTTTTTTTTTAAACTTAACGTTGTGAACTTGGTGTTGTGAGGGGCAGCATGCGAGTAGCTAAACGGGCGGAGCTGCCATGAACACGCGCTCTTCTTTGTTTGCAACTGGTCTCGTTGACGTTCATTGTAATCAAACAAAAGAGCCTTTGTTGTGCCATTAACTAATATTTTGGCAGCTATACGACAGTTTTGTTGTGACCCTGAAACGTTAGCTAGTGTTTTTGTCAACCTCAAGACAACGGAGCTTTTTGATTGCTGCAGGTGTCCCTCCCAATTTGTCGTGATCTGTTGACACACCTCAGCGTCATTGTCTGTCGTACTTTAGCAGCACCATTTCAGTCAAATTCCTGTACATGCAAATGTTTTCGGCGATTAAAGGTGTTTCAGATTCTTGCAGTTGGGCGGTTCAAGTAATACGTGCTCTCGAATTTGCGGCGGTTGGAACCTTTGTTTTCTCCCTCTGGCTTATAGTTAGTGCGCTTTGTACAAACTGGTGCACCATTGCAGCTTGTGTTGAATGTCTGAATCTACTTGAATACTCAGAGATTAGGTTTGTTGGCTTCGTGTGTAGGTTATAGCTGCAAAATATCTGCAGCTTCCCAATCGCATTTTCAATACCCTGCAATTTTGGAAAGCTCTAGCCTTTTTGTTCTAACCATGGCCTGTTAGTTCAACGTATCATGCATACAGAATGACACAGACGCTGTAGATGAGCAATGAAAGGGCCCCTCGCCCACCTACAGTAGTTTATTCTTGATTGCGTGTGGATATCACTTGCTAATGTAGTTTAATGTGCCTTTTAGTTATTTAGCTGTGAATGAAGTCCAGGCCACTTTTTTTTATATAGGCTACATTAATGAGGCGTTGCTTGGTCGTTGTGTAACATGACCGAAGGATGTCGCCACTGAGTTGGCCTTTTGCATTTCCTTGCTGTTTAGTCAGTCTTCCACCTAAACACACAGTAAATTGTTTCTATCCCACTAGAGGGTGCTAGTTCTTTTAGTGTTTCGGGCACCTTGTAAAGATGAGATGGAGATTTCATCCAGTCGTTGGGAGTGGTTATAGCTGGTTCTTCCTGTTAAAGGACATACTAATGCATTAGCAAGTGTTGGCAGGTTTGGTTGTTGGGATTAAGGCCGGGTTACTGTAAAGGCACTGACAACTGCTAGTGTTAAAAGGGCTTTAACTTCTTAGGGAGTGGTGGGGCGCTCCCAACACTACCAGGTGAAATGCAAGGCGCCAAATTCAAAATCCAGAAGTTGAATTAAACATGCACCAATATACAAGTGTTTCATACTCATCAATCTGTTTCTTGGCAATATCACAGCGTTGTCAGATTTCAAAAAGGCTTTACGTCGAAAGCAGCACATTTGATTGTTTGAGTGTAGCACCTCCAATTGTTTCCCATTACCATAAATTCATAAGCCATCACATTTCACAGCGAAAAACAAATCCATTACCTTTTGAAGAACTTCTGAGGGCTTCCCAAGTGTCCAACGAAGACAATCCATGTTTCTTTTGTTAGAAAAAGTAATGTATTATATCCATAAATCTCAGTTTGGTTCGCGTTATAATCAGAAACTACAGCCTCCATTGAAATGTGAATAGAACTCGTTCAACTTATACCTATAAACTTGTCCAAGAACAATCAAACATCATTTTAAATTTTATCCTTAGGAACACTGTTACGTATATTTACTATAATTCAACCGGAATATAAACTGGGCTATAAGAACGGAAAAAAACAGAGCGTGCCTTCTCGGGAGCGCACTTCTTTTGACATCTAAGGGGACACTTCTTGTTTTCTCTTCTCTGCTCTAATAGCAACCAAAAATGAACACTGTCTCGAGACTGACATCCAGAGGAAGCGATCGTTACTGCATTCATATGCCCTTATATGGGCATTTTCATAAGGGAGGGGTTCCAAATGAGGCACTCTGTCAAAACCACTTTTTCCAGGACAGAAATTCCTCGGGGTTTTGCCTGCCATATCCGTTCTGTTTTACTCACAGACAAATGGTTAACACTTTTAGAAAATTCAGTGTTTCCTATCCAATGGTACCAAATATGTGCATATCCTATTTTCTGGGCCTGAATGGGAGGCATTTTACTTTGGGCACGCCAGGCTCTCAAACGGTCACCTCATGTGCTGCTCCCTAAGAAGTTAAGTACTCTTGAACTTTCTTCCAGGTACATTGACTTGCTGTCCACTGCTGAAATGGCGGCCTCCTGCGGAGGTAAGTTGTGATTTTCAAAGCCGTGAAATACATTTTCTCATCCTTCTCCATCTGAAAGAAATGACCAAGTGGAAGCCAGTCAAATGACTTGCTTCCACCGTATCATTTTCACCAGTCACGTCTATTCCCAGCAGTCCAGGTGACAGGAAGGAGATGCAGTGTTTATTGGACATGGTGGAACAGTGGCCTTCTCTCTACCCACTTCTCCCTGTAATGTTCACTTTTCTGTCCTCTTCCCTCTTTTGGAAAGATTCATTTTTCAGTTTTACCAGAAGTGCCCATTCCCTTAATTCTGTCAGCCTACATGTATCCCTCACCTGGAGTTCACGTGTGTGTGTGTACTGCTTTCTAGTCATGGCTCATTATAGCTACTGCTGATGTACAGTTTATATTCATATGCTGGCTATACACACTTTTATTTATATATATATATATATATATATACACACACACAGTGGGGGAAAAAAGTATTTAGTCAGCCACCAATTGTGCAAGTTCTCTCACTTAAAAAGATGAGAGGCCTGTAATTTTCATCATAGGTACACTTCAACTATGACAGACAAAATGAGGGAAAAAAATCCAGAAAATCACATGTAGGATTTTTAATGAATTTATTTGCAAATTATGGTGGAAAATAAGTATTTGGTCAATAACAAAGTATAGAGAAACTTGTTATATACCCTTTGTTGGCAATGACAGAGGTCAAACGTTTTCTGTAAGTCTTCACAAGGTTTTCACACACTGTTGCTGGTATTTTGGCCCATTCCTCTATGCAGATCTCCTCTAGAGCAGTGATGTTTTGGGGCTGTCGCTGGGCAACACGGACTTTCAAAGATTTTCTATGGGGTTGAGATCTGGAGACTGGCTAGGCCACTCCAGGACCTTGAAATGCTTCTACGAAGCCACTCCTTCGTTCGGCGGTGTGTTTGGGATCATTGTCATGCTGAAAGACCCAGCCACGTTTCATCTTCAATGCCCTTGCTGATGGAAGGAGGTTTTCACTCAAAATCTCACGATACATGGCCCCATTCATTCTTTCCTTTACACGGATCAGTCGTCCTGGTCCCTTTGCAGAAAAACAGCCCCAAAGCATGATGTTTCCACCCCCATGCTTCACAGTAGGTATGGTGTTCTTTGGATGCAACTCAGCATTCTTTGTCCTCCAAACACGACGAGTTGAGTTTTTACCAAAAGTTATATTTTGGTTTCATCTGACCATATGACATTCTCCCAATCCTCATCTGGATCATCCAAATGCTCTCTAGCAAACTTCAGACGGGCCTGAACATGTACTGGCTTAAGCAGGGGACACGTCTGGCACTGCAGGATTTGAGTCCCTGGCGGCGTAGTGTGTTACTGATGGTAGGCTTTGTTACTTTGGTCCCAGCTCTCTGCAGGTCATTCACTAGGTCCCCGTGTGGTTCTGGGATTTTTGCTCACCGTTCTTGTGATCATTTTGACCCCACGGGGTGAGATCTTGCGTGGAGCCCCAGATCGAGGAAGATTATCAGTGGTCTTGTATGTCTTCCATTTCCTAATAATTGCTCCCACAGTTGATTTCTTCAAACCAAGCTGCTTACCTATTGCAGATTCAGTCTTCCCAACCTGGTGCAGGTCTACAATTTTGTTTCTGGTGTCCTTTGACAGCTCTTTGGTCTTGGCCATAGTGGAGTTTGGAGTGTGACTGTTTGAGGTTGTGGACAGGTGTCTTTTATACTGATAACAAGTTCAAACAGGTGCCATTAATACAGGTAACGAGTGGAGGACAGAGGAGCCTCTTAAAGAAGAAGTTACAGGTCTGTGAGAGCCAGAAATCTTGCTTGTATGTGACCAAATACTTATTTTCCACCATAATTTGCAAATAAATTCATTAAAAATCCTACAATGTGATTTTCTGGATTTTTTTTCCTCATTTTGTCTGTCATAGTTGAAGTGTACCTATGATGACAATTACAGGCCTCTCTCTTTTTAAGTGAGAGAACTTTCACAATTGGTGGCTGACTAAATACTTTTTTGCCCCACTGTATATATTCTGGCATTGCTGCTTCTGATTTATAAACCTTTGGATTGTGTATTTTATTGCGCTGTAGAAACGCAAGCAATTCGTTGCACTTGCGATAGCATCTGTTGCCAACCAATGAACTTTGATTTAATAACAAATGCATAATTTGTCCCCTCCTAGATATTCAGGTTAAGGAGATTGACAAACGTGCATCTGGCCAGGCGTTTGAGGTAATCCTGGGCATTCCAGCTCCAGACGCCAAGGGAGAGTTCCCCCTGTCTCCCCCCAAGAAGAAGGACCTGTCCCTGGAGGAGATCCAGAGGAAACTGGAGGCTGCAGAGGAGAGGAGGAAGGTAGGTTGTGCTCCAGTTAAAGATGCTAGACTTTTGCTTATGGGTGTGCGCTTGAGGTCATCTAAAGGTAAAACATTGTTCAGAAAAGGTCACCTACCCTCACCCATAGATAATTGTTATCTAAAAACAAATTGTGGGGGGGGGGTTAAAATCCTAGCCTTGACTGGGACAGTTTGAGGAATGTATTTACTAGGCGTGGAATAGCAAGGGACCTGTCAATAGGATATTATCATGACACTAAGGTGGGAAATTTACACCTGTTAAATGCGTGTAGATTTAGGCTTTGACGGTTAACAATGTTATTTCACCAGCCATGTTGGGTGGTCACACACAGAATTTGCGAAGTTTTTCAATCCAAAGCCCAAGTATAGAAGTTGGTCGAATTGACCTGAGGCTACTGAAGTGACTGTTTCTTGGCTAGTTGCGTTTTGTTTACACGCTAGCTTTTCAATATTAGTTTGCTGCAACAGTCTGCAACTAGCACACAGTACCACAGTAATGCCCCGTCCCTTATAGGAGCAGCTGAACACTTTCTCTCCTAATGATGCAAATATTTAGGGGTACAATGTGCTCAAGCACGGAACACAAAAAAAATATTTTATTCAATAACATTTAGTAATTTCATTTAAAATTAGCACATTCCTGTGCTCTTAAATGTATTTGTGATCCTATAGATGTCAGCTTTCGAATCCTGCTAATTTATCACTCAATTGTGGCACTCTGATTGATCAGTTGTAGAACTGTTTCTACTAGATTAAATAAATCATTTAGATACTAATGTAACATATCCTATATATATATATATATATATATATATATATATATATATAGGATAAGACTTGCCACAAATTGCATTTAGCAGTATACAACTGTCAGTTAAGAACATGCATATTTTACATTGACAGCCTGCCCTGGCCAAACCCTCCCCTAACCCTGACGACGCTGGGCCGATTGTGCGCTGCCCTATGGGACTCTTGATCACGGCTGGTTGCGATGGTGCTCAGTATCAAATCAGGGTCTGTAGTGATGTCTCTTGTAGAGGTCGACCGATTATTGGAGGACCAAAAAAGCTGATGCCTTTTATATATAGTTGTAATAATGATTAAAATTCTCTTTATGCATTATATTAAGTTAGTCTCAAATAAATAATGAAAAACAGTAGAGAAGAAAGTAAAAGTACAATATGTGCCTTGTTAAAAAAAAAAAAAAAAGCTAACGTTTAAGTTCCTTGCTCAGAACATATGAAAGCTGGTGGTTCCTTAACATGAGTCTTCAATATTCCCGTTTTAGGTTGTAGTTAAAGTAATTGTCACATCGACTTGTGTCTATACCGTTTGCATTTCATATACTTTTGACTATTGGATGTTCTTATAGGCGCTTCAGTATTGCCAGCCTAATCTTGGGAGTTGCTAGGCATGAAGTCATAAACGGCGCTGTGCATCAAGCATTGCTAAGAGCTGCTGGCAAAGTGCTGTTTGAATGAATGCTTATGAGCCTGCTGCCTACCACCGCTCTTTCATATACTTAAAGTAAACACACAGAAATACAAGCCTTTGGTCATTAATATGGTCAAATCATGAAACTCATTTCAAAAATTAAACGTTTATTATTTTAGTGAAGTACAGAACCGTTCGATATTTTATCGAACGGGTGGCAACCCTAAGTCTAAATATTGCACAACCTACAATGTTATGTCATAATTCTGGCAAATTAATTACGGTTTTTGTTAGGAACAAATGGCCTTTCAACAGTTCAAAGAGCCAGGCGGCCCAAACTGTTCCATATACCCTGACTCTGCTTGCACTGAATGTAAGAAGTGACACAATTTCTTAAGTTAATATTGCCTGCTAACATGAATTTCTTAACTACATATGCAGATAAAAAAAAAAAATCATTTAAGGCAATGATTATGGTACATTATTGCAACGATTATACTTCGTGAATGCACTTTTGTTAAATCGTCAACCGTTTGGCTTAGTTGAAGTAGGTTGTGATTTGATGGTAAATTAACAAGCACCACATTGATTCTATGCAACACAGAACAAGCTAGTTAACTACTTAGGGAGTAGCGGCTTGCTAGCGGGCCACTCCCGACACTACCCGGGTGAAATGCAAGGCACCAAATTCAAAATCCAAAAGTTGAAATGATTAAACATTCATCAATATACAAGTGTTGCATAGTCATCAAAAGCTCTGCTTCTTGGCAATATCAGTGTTGTCAGATTTCAAAAAGGCTTTACGGCGAAAGCACAACGTTTGCTTGTTTGAGGATAGCACCCCACATATTTTCCACATTAGCATAAATTCATATCCAGCGCGGGTCACACAACCCATATAAGAGCTAAAAATATCACTTACCTTTCAAAGAACTGAGTGCTTCCCAAGTGTCCAACGAAGACATCCAATGCTTCTTTTGTTAAAGTCATTTATTATAGCCATAGATCTCCGTTTGGTTGGCGCGTTATGATCAGAAAATCCACCGTTGAGTCGCCCATTGAACCGTGAAGAGAACATGTTCAAATTATACTTATAAACTTTCTACAAACCAAACATTTTTAATGTATATTTACTGTAATATTTCAACCGGACGATAACGTGAACAATGGGAAAGGAAAATAAAGTGGGGTGCGCTCACAATCTCGCGCCAGTCAAACGTTGTAAACAAAAGTGGTCCCTTCACTACTTCCTCTTCCTATCTGTTCTGCTTAGTGCTAGACCTTCCAGACTCTGTAGACTGTTGACATCTAGTGGAAGCCATAGGTACTGCAGTCTCAGTCCTACATAACATTGAATGCAATGGGCAAAAAGGTAATCTGCAAAACCTGAGGAAAATCCATCTGGATTTCGCCTGCTATATCAGTTCTGTTATACTCAGACAATATCTTAACGGTTTTAGAAACTTCAGTGTTTCCTATCCAATAGTACTAATTATGTGCGTATCCTATTTTCTGGGCCTGAGTGGCAGGCCTTTTACTTTGGGCACGCCAGACTCTACAAAACCGTCGCCTCCGCTCCCTAAGAAGTTAACTACCTTTTTTAATTAATTTTTTTTTTTCACTAGTGTGTATACACTGTAACCTTTTGCCATCATGTGTTTTTTTTTTTTTTTTTTTTTGTGGCTAGTCGTGGCCCGGAACATAATTACAATTTGTAGACTGCAAATTGACCGACAAGCCCAAATTGATATTTGACTTAAACCTTATATTTGTATAGGATTACATCTGAGTGGTAGTACTTTGGAATGAATTTCCCAAATTAAATTCACTTGGTGCTGGTTTTGAGTCATGTCCAGTTAAAATTTGCTGTATTTGGCCTGGGTCCCGCCTGTTGGGTAGCCCTGCTCGACGCAGTCTTTTGTAGTATTCAAATGTTTTGTTGGGTGTCTGAATCAAACTCCTCTCCCCCTTGCGCCATCCAGTCCCATGAAGCGGAGGTTCTGAAGCACCTAGCTGAGAAGAGGGAGCATGAGAAGGAGGTGCAAAGGAAAGCCATGGAGGAGAACAACAACTTCAGCAAGATAGCTGAGGAGAAGCTTAACCAGAAGATGGAAGCTAACAAAGAGAACAAGGAGGCCCTTCAGGCAGCCATGAGCGAGAAGTTCAAGGAGAAGGTATGTTGGCCTCTTGATATCTTTGTCACTGCAAGACTGGTTTACATGTAATCTGACCCTGCTACCAGTCTTTTTCAATGGTGGACACAAGGAGACCTCTGCTAGTGCCGGTCTTGACAGCGTCAAATCATTGTAAAGAAGCTAGCTGCAAAATCCCCCGGCAAAATCCCCAAATTTAATTATAAAAAATGCACCAATATACAAGTGTTTCATACTCATCAAAATAAAAAAAAGCAAATAAAGTGGACCGCTTAGCCAAACGTGCACCCAAAAACGTGCAACTGAAAAATAGCTCCCCCTGACTAAAACCTTTAAACTTTACCTATACACTGCTGACATCCAGTGGAAGCAATAGGTACTACATTCAGTGTCCTGGTATAAATACTTTTCAATAGGCAGTCTCTAAGTGAGCCATAAGCCACCAGAATGACATTTCCAGATGGAAAATTCTCTGGGTTTTGCCTGCCAAATGAGTTCTATTACACTCACAAACAAAATGTTAACACTTTTGGAAACCTCAGTGTTTCCTATCCAATAGTACTAATTACGTGCATATCCTATTTTCTGAGCCTGAGTGGCAAGCATTTTACTTTAGGCACGCCAGACTCTCCAAAACCGACCCCTCAGCTGCCACTCCCTAACAAGTTAATCATTGTAGCCACCTTGTTTAGCCAACTTAATTCCATAATTGGTAAACAATTTAAAATGTAATCCCAATCTGCCACGTCACTTGCAACACATGGAGCCTCTTACTGTAGTGCCGCTTCGACCAACCATAACACACCAGGCCTGTGAAACGAGTCAAGGCTACTGGTGCGTCTTTATGGGGCACGCTTTGAAAACTGTAAAATGCAATGGTCTCTCCCTGTAAGCTGTCGCATTGTCGCATAATTTACATTTTACGCAGCTTTTTCCCAAACTCAGTCATTGAATACTAACGTCTGTTCAGATATTCTAACTGTGCCCTATCCCTAAAGGATACACTTATGGGGAGGTCTCTAGGACTTGATCACTGATTCTCTGCAAGTGAGTTGGGAGACTTGAAGTTGTGATCAACATTTTGATTTCACACCTATGTCACTGGTCAACCATGACAAATTGGTGATGGAAAATATGAGTGTACGTTGTTGTCACTGACAAGTCACGCTTTGTACTGTCTGTTTTAAATGTTATTTTGAAGGATATGTCACTGTTTTGAACTTATATTTCTTCTCAGGACAAGAAACTGGAAGAGGTGCGGGCCAAAAAGGAAACCAAAGAGGGCGGGGCCGAGACATCAGAAAACTGAACATCTGTCTATTGGGGATTGTATACTAGAGGGTTTTTTACATATCCAAAGATTGATTTATATTTAGTTGATGGCCAGTATTTTTGTTCACTGCCACCCACCTTTTGAAGAAAGTAATAAACTTCTCCCTGTTTGAATTCAACTTCTCTCCTGCTAGAAGTGTACTTGTGGCTACTTTTGTCCCCTTGTTGCTTCTACTCCACGGTTGTCTGGAAGTTACTAGCTGTCAATTCCTCTCAAAATGCGTTGGAGAGGATCTAAAGTCCTTTCTTTAGACCTCGTCAATGAAGCTTTGAGAGAAATTGTGGAAGCAAGGGTTTGACCGCTAGTGACCATTTCATACACAGCCCATTTCTTTGGCTATGTAGCTTTTGTCATTGCATCTTCAGACCTAATGAAAAATAGCAGCGTATGTACTTATCCTTTAAGGAAGCATAGGTCCTCGACATGATCTCTATTCCATAGTGCCGCTTTGGAGTCTTGTATCTGTTACGCCTGACTAATAATAGTTATGGATCAATGATTGTTTATATGGGATGTTAACATGTTAATCGTTTTCACCTTTTTCACAGCAGGTGTTGTATCGCAGCTTTTACTATTAGAGAACTGCTAGTCTTGCTCTTTAAATGTCTATGGCATCCTGATCCCATTCCCTAATGTGCTACCTAAAAGTAGTGCACTGAATAGGGGTGAGTTGAACGTCACCCTAAGTCTGATCTTTGTGCCGCTGCAGATAATTTTTTTTTGCTTGTGTAAAGTGGGGTTTTGTCCAAATGGCACATTACTTTGTGCTATTGTAGGTCATTGAAGTAACTTTTTCCAGACTTGTGTATCTAGGATGTTACTGGACAACAGTCTACACATGGAATGCACTTTGGCATCTCAATAGATGTTACTAGTTCACTTAACGGTTGTACTAAACAATAAATAATACCATGGTCAAACCCCCTTCCATGTGAGCTTTATTGATACCTGTGCTGCTTCAGGTTTCTGCTGTTCTTTGAAGCCCATCGTTTGATACTTAGCTAGAACAGGTTATTGCATTCTGTGGATCTAGTTGCCCTGGAATCCACACTGCTGTTTGTTTAGATTCCAGGCTAAGGTTTATTTAACTAGACAAGTCTGTTAAGAACAAACTATTTTTACAGTGACTGCCAAAACTGTGCGACACTTGGCCATTTGTGCGTCGCCCTATGGGACTCCCAATCACAGCCAGATGTGATTCAGCCTGGATTTGAACCAGGGACTGTAGTGAAGCCTCATGCAGTGCCTTAGACCTTCGTGCCGCTCGGGAGTCATTTAACAGCCAGTATTTTCATATCACCCAAAGTCAAGGAAGGATTTTGGGTTTTATCTTCAACAATGTAAATAAACAGTGAAATACACACTGGGACCAACAATGAGCCTAGCTTTATGCTTTGCTAGTGATGTCTTGTCAATTGTGGTTTTCCACTCCAGGTGCCATCTAGTGGGGTTTGGGAGGGGGAAAGCGCTGGACAGTTCTATTTTTTTTATCTGGTTCTGACTGAGGGGAAAATAAACTGGAAGGATTTATTTTCTCCATGAGAAGTGGTGTAATGTACTTAAGTAAAAGTTTTTGTGTAGCTGTACTTTGTATATTTGATAACCTTCTCCACTACATTCCTAAAGAGATGTACTTTTTACTCCATTATTCACTGACACCCAAAAGTACTGGTTACATTTTGAGTGCCTAACACGACAAGTGGTCCAACTCACTAAACCTGTTCATTTGTAAATTGCTTGGAGGTCTGTTTTCATTTAATCATGCAGTCTAGTTTGCATAATATAAGGAATTTGAAAAGATTTTTACTCTTGATACTGAAGTATATTTAAAACTAAATACTTTTACTCAAGTATTTTACTGGGTGACTCACCTTATCAGAAAATGACTCTAGTATCTTTTACCTTTACTCAAGTATGACTGGGTACTTTTCCCACCATAGAATGAGAATTTATTTTTGCGCAGTTGCTGGGAACTGAGATACATTCTGCCCTGTCTTCATTTGACTGTCTCTGCTCCCAAGAGTTTCGATTTGGTTGAATAAAATATCACTAGTGTTGTCATAGTAATGTTCTCTGCATGGAATGCAAATAAAGGAACCATAAATATCTGTGAGCAATGTTGCTTCTCCCCCTGGTGGGAGTTGACAGGTTCACAGCTAGTGATGGAATGATACTTTTGTGTAGTGTTTGTGGACACCCCTTCAAGTGAGTGGATTTGGATATTTACTGGCACATCAGTTGCTGACAGGTATATAAAACTGAATACACAGGCATGCAATCTCAATCAACTAAGTGCTGTTATCGTGAAGTGGAAATGTCTAGGCTCAGCCGCGAAGTGGTAGGCCACACAAGCGCCACACAATAACTTTTCGTTGGGAGCTTCATGAAATGGGTTTCCATGGCCGAGTAGCCGCACACAAGCCTAAGATCACTATATGCAATGCCAAGCTTCTGCTGTAGTGGTGTAAAGCTTGCCGCCATTGGAGACTGGAGCAGTGGAAACGCGTTCTCTGGAGTGATGAATCACGCTTCACAATCTGGCAGTTTGATGGACGAATCTGGGTTTGGCGTATGCCAGGAAAACGCTACCTGCTCCAATGCATAGTGCCAATTGTAAAGTTTGGTTCCAGTGAAGGGAAATCTTAACGCTACAGCATACAATGACATTCTATACGATTCTGTGCTTCCAACTTTGTGGCAACAGTTTGGGGAAGGCCCTTTCCTGTTTTAGCATTACAATTCCCCCGTGCACAAAGCGAGGTCCATACAGAAATGGTTTGTCGGTGTGGAAGAACTTGACTGACCTCAACCACATCGAACACCTTTGGGATGAATTGGAACGCTGACTGCGAGCCAAGCTTAATCGCCCTACATCAGTGTCCGACCTCACTAATGCTCTTCTGGCTGAATGCAAGCAAGTCCCCGCAGCAATGTTCCAACATCTAGTGGAAAGCCTTCCCAGAAGAGTGGAGGCTGTTATAGCAGCAGCAGGTCCAGAAGAAAAAGTACTTATTTTCTGTCATATCTAGGAACACATAATCTAATATTGTGTGTCGCTACCTGTCAATCATCCACTCTCAGGTTGACTCCAAACAATTGTAAGTCATTCTGGTAGATTTTGGGGAGCAGTAGGCCTATCCATATCTGTCCGCTGACAGCCAATCTTCACATTTCTTCTGCAAGAGACCTAGGATGGTAGACAGATATGCAGCGTTTTAGCATGCATCTCAAGCATCACAGAAGTAATGTCCGGAGGCCATCATGAAGAGTGCAGACTGCAAAATACAAACAGCATATAGGAAAATTGAACATGGAAGTAGCATAGTAACACCACTAGGTGGCAATGTTTCATTTAATTCAAGAAACAGCAATATCTAGTCTCATATCTCCACTCTTTTCAGGATATCTCAAATCTTCACCTTCTTTCATCATATTAATCTCAAATTTTCCCTTTGAGACATCCATCTCTCACCTTATCAACAAACAACCATTTTGTCAAAGGCTATATTAACAAGTCTGGAAGATAGGAGAAAAATGTATCCACCATTTATGAGCACTTTCATTTGAGGAAATGGAAAATATAATTAATCCCTGGATGGCTGCCAAGATTCTAGCTAAAATCTTATATCAATAATATGACTTGATGAGGCCTTATGTAAAGGTGTTTTTATAGAAATTGATCAAACCCAGGGTTTTTCCTTTCGACCCCATGGTAAACTGGAAGATTCTAGGTAATATTAATCTAATGTCTATGTGAACATGATGGCCCTATGTGTCAGTGTTTACAAGAAGTTAGTTCAACTATGGTGTCATGTTCCGTATGACCCCTGAAAGCAAAGGTCACCTGGTCCAGAGGTTAGTTGGCCGTATGCAGCAGGTGTACACTCAGGTGGATAGTTCATGTATTTCCACCTATACAGAAACGTCACTCAGATCATGTAGAAAACGCTGCAATATTGATTCTCTCCATAGGTCAGGTAGAAGCCGGTGCTAGGCTGATGAGACAGTGGATTGCGCAGTCAGATGGAACAGAGTAAATAGGCATTTTAATATCATAGATTTTGCCAGTGGTAACTTGTGGAATAGACACCGGCTGGAATGCGGTTTTAACCAATCAGCATTCAGGATTATACCCACCCGTTGTATAATTAAGCAAAAAGGCCAGAGGCGGTTTGGTATATGGCCAATATACCACGGCTAAGGGCTGTTCATAAGACACTGCTAGGACACAGCCCTTAGCCATGGTATATTGGCCATACAGTATATCACAAACTCTCGAGGTGCCTTATTGATATTATAAACCTTGTTACCAATGTAATTAGAGCAGTAAAAATAAATGTTTTGTCATACCCATTGTATACGGTCTGATATACCACAGCTTTCAGCCAATCAGCATTCAGGGCTCGAACCACCCAAATTATAAATTCAGATACCACGCTCTGGGTGGAGGAAAAATAAGGTACAAACAAAAAAGGGTTGGGAGAGGTTGGATACAATATAGCTAGAATACCATAAAGTAGAATTGGAGGTGCTGTTTGGTACTCATAGTATTTACAGTGCCTCCAGAAAGTATTCACACCCATTGACTTTTTCCACATGTTGTTACAAGTGGGATAAAATGTAATTAATTGTCATTTTTTTGTCAACAATCTACACAAAATTCTAACGTTTGTAAAACATTCATGAAAAATAAAACTATCTTGATTAGATAAGTATTCAACCCCTGAGTCAATACATCGTAGAATCAACATTGGCAGCTATTACAGCTGTGATTCTTTCTGGGTAAGTCTCTAAGCGCTTTCCACACCTGGATTGTGCAACATTTGCCCCTATTATTTTCACATTTCTTCAAGCTGTCAAATGGATTGGTGATCATTGCTAGACAACCATTTTCATGTCTTGCTATAGATTTTCAAACAGACTTAATAAGGATCTGCCCCTTTTTTTCAATTTTCGCCTAAAATGATATACCCAAATCGAACTGCCTGTAGCTCAGGCCCTGAAGCAAGGATATGCATATTCTTGGTACCATTTGAAAGGAAACACTTTGATGTTTGTGGAAATGAATGTGAAAGGAATGTAGGAGAACATAACACAATAGATCTGGTAAAAGATAATACAAAGAAAAAACTAACCGTTATTTTGTATTTTTTTTGTACCAACCATCATCTTTGAAATGCTAGAGAAAGGCCATAATGTAATCTTCCAGTTTAGGTGCAATTTAGATTTTATGTGTATGTGCAAAGTTTTAGACTGATCCAATGAACCATTGTATTTCTGTTCAAAATGTTGTATCAAGACTGCCAAAATGTGCCTAATTTGTTTATGTTCAAAACTTTTCATGTTCAAAATTGTGCACTCTCCTCAAACAATAGCATGGTATTCTTTCACTGTAATAGCTACTGTAAATTGTAAAGTGCTGTTAGATTAACAAGAATGTAAGCTTTCTGCCAATATCAGATATGTCTATGTCCTGGGAAATGTTCTTGTTACTTACAACCTCATGCTAATCGCATTAGCCTATGTTAGCTCAACCGTCCCGTGGAAGGGACACCGATCCCAAAGAAGTTTTAATTAACAATTAAAAGCATTCCCATAACTGACGGCAGACGCTGGGAGACGAGAAGCAAGTACAGGGAGTGAATATTTAATAAATAACAGACATGAAACAAAACACGGACAGCGTCTGGACAAGGGAATCATAACGACATTAACGCTGACACGGGGATCAAACTGAGGAATAGACATATATAGAGGAGGCAGACAATAAAGTGATGGAGTCCAGGTGAGTCCAATGAAGCGCTGATGTGCGTAACGGTGATGACAGGTGTGCGTAATGATGGGCCGCCTGGCGCCCTCGAGCACCAGAGAGTGGAAGTGGGAGCAAGCGTGACAATAACATGATGCAGCCACCACTATCCTTGAAAATATGGAGAGTGGTACTCAGTAATGTTTTGTATTGGATTTGCCCCAAACATAACATTTTGTCCTGAACACAAAGTGTTAATTGCTTTCCACATTTTTGTCAGTATTACTTTAGTTACTTTAGTGACTTTCAGTATTACTTTAGTCACTTAAGTGACAGGATGCATGTTTTGGAATATTTTTATTCTGTACAGGCTTCCTTCTTTTCACTCTGTCATTTAGGTTAGTATTGTGGAGTAACTACAATGTTGTTGATCCATCCTCAGTTTTCTTCTGTCACAGCCATTCAACTCTGTAACTGTTTTAATGTCACCATTGGCCTCATGGTGAATTCCCTGAGCGGTTTCCTTCCTCTCCGGCAACTGAGCTAGCTTTTGGACAAAAGAGTGAGAGGAAAGACAGGACTTGAACAATGGAGAACAAGACAGGTCATCCATAATAAGATACATGTTTTGGCTGGTTCAGTTTGATGTTTTCTGTTCTACTCCTCCCAGCCTAGATGCATGTTAACGTCAGACACGGGTGATTTCCTCCAGGGGGATGGGAGTGTGTGTGTGTGCGAGGGCATCCATGTATTTTTTTTTACAATTTAGTCATTTAGCAGACGCTCTTATCCAGAGAGACTTACAGTTAGTGCATTCATCTTAAGATAGCCAGGTGGGACAACCGTCACAGACATAGTAAGTACACTGCCGGTTGGAGGGTCAAGTGCAAGTGTTGGTTCAGGAAAGTATCCGTATATATATTTTATTTTTTAACCAATGACTCACGTAACTTCTGAATATAACAAATATAGTCTGTACCTGTTGATTTCTTCAAAGTAAATGAATGTGGTTTTCTCTAAAGTATTATGGCTACCTGCACTGGTCGTTCAGTTGTTCACAAAAACACTTAACAATTAAAAGTAATTTAGTACTTTCTTTAAATGGAGCTACATTATCCTGACTTGAATAAGGAAAATATTCTAACCCACCTGTACCTGTTGATTTATTCGTAGCTGCTTTGTAGTTTCATGGAAAATGTAATTGCAGAGAACCCCTACTGTGCTGTATAATAGACCAGCTGAAAAACTAATTATCGTAATCAAATTCATTCTGTCTCAGCCGGAGTCGTATCTATTGCTTTGTATTGTTATATTGACTCTGGAGACAGAACAAAGAACATAGATCTTTTAACAGTAATTAACTATGCTTGATGTCTTTGGATCACAGCTCCTTGTACCGAACCTTCACTTCACCGTATGTCATAATGTAAAATATCTTTGCTGTCTGTGGTAAGTGCTCCCAATCAAAGAAAATCAAATTTTATTGGTCACATACAGTTGAAGTCTGATGTTTACATACACTTAGGTTGGAGTCATTAAAACTCGTTTTTCAACCACTCCACAAATGTCTTGTTAACAAACTATAGTTTTGGCAAGTTGGTTAGGACATCTACTTTGTGCATGACACAAGTAATTTTTCCAACAATTGTTTACAGACAGATTATTTCACTTATAATTCACTGCATTACAATTCCAGTGGGTCAGAAGTTTACATACACTAAGTTGACTGTGCCTTTAAACAGCTTGGACATTTTCAGAAAATGTCATTTCTTTAGAAGCTTCTGATAGGCTAATTGACATAATTGAGTCAATTGGAAGTGTACCTGTGGATGTATTTCAAGGCCTACCTTCCAACTCAGTGCCTCTTTGCTTGACATCAAGGGAAAATCAAAAGAAATCAGCTAAGACTTCAGAAAAGAATTGTAGACCTCCACAAGTCTGGTTCATCCTTGGGAGTGTTTTCCAAACACCTGAAGGTACCACGTTCATCTGTACAAACAATAGTACGCAAGTATAAACACCATGGGAGCACGCAGCCGTCATACCACTCAGGAAGGAGACGCGTTCTGTCTCCTAGAGATGAACGTACTTTGGTGCGAAAAGTGCAAATCAATCCCAGAACAACAGCAAAGGACCTTGTGGAGATGCTAGCCAGAAACAGGTACAAACTTATCTATATCCACAGTAAAACGAGTCCTATAACCTGAAAGGCCGCTCAGTAAGGAAGAAGCCACTGCTCCAAAACCGCCATAAAAAAGCCAGACTACGGTTTGCAACTGCACATGGGGACAAAGATCGTACTTTTTGGAGAAATGTCCTCTGGTCTGATTAAATAAAAATAGAACTGTTTGGCCATAATGATCATCGTTATGTTTGGAGGAAAAAGGGGGAGGCTTGCAAGCCGAAGAACACCATCCCAACCGTGAAGCACGGGGGTGGCAGTATCATGTTGTGGGGGTGCTTTGCTGCATGAGGGACTGGTGCACTTCGCAAAATAAATGGCATCATGAGGAAGGAAAGTTATGTGGATATATTGAAGCAACATCTCAAGACATCAGTCAGGAAGTTAAAGCTTGGTCGCAAATGTGTCTTCCAAATGGACAATGACCCGAAGCCAACTTCCAAAGTTGTGGCAAAATGGCTTAAGGACAACAAAGTCAAGGTATTGGAGTGGCCATCACAAAGCCCTGACCTCAATCCTATAGAAAATTTGTGGGCAGAACTTAAAAAGCGTGTGCAAGCAAGGAGGCCTACAAACCTGACTCAGTTTCACCAGCTCTGTCAGGAGGAATGGGCCAAAATTCACCCAAATTATTGTGGGAAGCGTGTGGAAGGCTACCGGAAACGTTTGACCCATGTTAAACAATTTAAAGGCAATGCTACCAAATACTAATTGAGTGTATGTAGAATTCTGACCCACTGGGAATGTGATGAAAGAAATACAATCTGAAATAAATCATTCTCTCTAGCATTATTCTGACATTTCACATTCTTAAAATAAAGGGGTGATCCTAACTGACCTAAGACAAGGAATTTTTACTATGATTAAATGTCAGGAATTGTGAATAACTGAGTTTAAATGTATTTGGCTAAACTTCCGACTTCAACTGTATTTAGCAGATGTGTTCAGTAGGGTCAAATGGAATGGCAATACCCTTGTTATAACTCACTGGTGGTCTTAGTTTATACAAAGGTAATGACTTCACGACAAACCTGATGTAACTCTGAAACTAAACAAAGTGATTTAGTACCTTGTATCTTCGCTGTGTCTCTCATCAGAGCCAACTAAATCTATGTTTGAGAAATAAAGACGAAAGACACGCCTGTCATTTTACAGAACAAAACAAATCACCACACTCCGCCGGATACCCTCCCTATCTACCCCCATCCTCCTTTTATATCTTTATCATACTAAAAGATGGTAAAACAGGGACAAATTTTACACAGAAAGACAACTAGCCCAGTGTCTCCTATAGTAAACATAAATTCAGGATGAAGTTGAGTTTATCCTGACACTATCTTAATGGAAGTGTCTGTGGAGGGGACACAACAAATAGGGCAAGGCTGAGGCTCGGGTTGAGACTGGGGCTTGGGCTGAGACTGGGGCTAAGGCGATACACTCACTGGGGACAGGGTGAGGTATTCTCAGCACTCAGATCCATATCTCCTGCTACTCTCACAAGGGGATGACGAGAGTGCTGCTGAGAGGCGTCATTTAAAAGATACTTTCATGGATATAAGGAAGTTGAAGGTGTATTGTTGACCAGGAATATCGGTTGAACAGACGATGCGTGGAGATAAGAGGGTGACGTTGACAATGTTCTGAATGAATAGTAAGTATAAGAGGCAGTGAACACCAAGGGATTGAGGAAGAGTGCTATGGGCGATTGGTAGATGCTGTGGTAGATTTAGTGGAATGACGTTTAGAGGAGGATACGGATCAAAAATAGAGATTCTCTGCTTGTCGAACGACGTCCACTAGCAATCTAATATAGCACCACCATTCTAAACAGCTCCTCACTCTCAACCCCTTTCAGTTTCGCCTCTTCAACCCTCAAACCCTCTGTGTAGTTCCAGAATAATCTAACCTCTGCCTACACCACATCACTTCACAGAGTACAGTTACATGCACACAATAATACTATTATTGTGAATAGTCGGGTTATAATAGTTTGTTTAAAAAGTTTACATGCTTACATTTGTATGTAAAAACAATTTCTAAGATGCATATTTTCAGTTTTTCCGAAATCACTTCACTCACGCATTAGGAAGGCTTGTGCTACCGGTGCTGATCAAACACACTGCTGGAACGCCGATTAAACTGTGTAAATGTCCTAATAATTATAAAGATTGCTCAGAAAATCAGTTGTTTTAATCGGCGTATGCTTACTTCGATTTTGACCGTAAGCCGATTAAGATAAGCAGAGTAGTGTTTACATGACTATTGCCATACTCGGCCTATTGCCATAATCAGTTTAATATCAAAGTATTAGTGTGCATGTAAACGTACTCACTGAGGCCCATCAACACTGTTTTATGGTTTACACTTCTCACTACATAAAAAACACATCTATGCGTAGGTGGGTTCTACGTACTTCATTGCACTTAAACAGTGGATCACAGTGTGTGGTTCTGTGGAGCTGAAGAGTCTAACAGTACAACAGCAGGTGTAGGAGTGTAGCGATGAAGTTTAGATTCAGAGTTCTAAACCAAGTTGGTAGGTTGCCTACAATAGCCTCCAGGTTTGTGTGTGGCCTCAGTCATACCATAACTGTGATGTCTTCCCACTGGCTTCCTCCTACTAATGTTTTTATTATGTGATGAGATCAATTTTTGCAGTGAGTTTGAGACCTTGTTGGTCTAGAATAGAACTTAGAGCTTTAGAACTTATCTTTCTTAGTTTCTTAGTTCAAATGGTAAGATGGTTAGTCAGAAATGTGTTGTTTGTTCTGCTACCACAACATGGAGCACAAATTGAAATATGACTTGACTTCCATATGTTTTCTATCTAATAATTTTCAAAGGTTTACTCTAACTGTAGATTTGATATAATCTGTTAGTGCTCTGGTACTCAAGCTCTAGCTGGACTTCTTCCAAATCATCTCAACTCAAACTAGTTACATTTTTTTATATATTTTTTTAAGGGGTGGATCAGCTTTAATATAGATTGTGGGTTCTATCAATGTAATTGTCTGCATCATTTCCAATCCCCCATATATATATTTTTTTTGAAATAAATATATATGTTATTTTAAATATATATTTGAAATATATTTTCCTTTATTATTTTCCCGTAACCTTACCACCCTTCCCCTAATTTGAGAAAACTAATGGACAACAACAATTAGTCTTCTACTTCCAGTTTATACATACTATATACATTTTATGGACACAGTATATTTTATATTAGTTATCTTTTGTTTGTTTTTAGTCCCATCCTTCAGCTACCCTCAACCCCTCCCATCTACTGTATCTCTGAAGACCATCCAGTTCTATTTGCCATTTATTTTTTTACTCAAACTAGTTTATGCAAAGCTACTCTGAAAGAATCGCTAGTGCAGTGTTTTAAATGTGTTTGTTTGTGTGTGTGTGTGTGTGTGTGTGTGTGTGTGTGTGTGTGTGTGTGTGTGTGTGTGTGTTTCTATGACAACAAGTTGAAGCATATTAAATCGAGCTCCAGTAAAGTGTTGACACTGTGATTGCACAGCTAACAATAGATACGTTCCAACTCTTTCATGCACTGTCTGAATATGCTCTATGAGGTATGTGAAAGATGTGAAGTAATTTTTTCCGGCATGGATAGTCAATGCCTTTTCATACAGAGGATCAGTGTCCTCAGCTGGAGTTGAGAAATGATATTTATTATACTTTATTCACCAAGTGTCTCTGCCCCACCATTGTAATATATTCACCTGATATGACCAAGGCCAAATCTCCATATTAAACAAGTGTTCTGGCTACCATGAAAGGGATTTGAAAAGCAGTTCTGTACAACGAAGGTGCAGTATGTCATTGTAAGTGTCATGAATTGAATTCGTTTTTTTAAATTTATATATATATATATATATATACAGTGGGGCAAAAAAGTATTTAGTCAGCCACCAATTGTGCAAGTTCTCCAACTTAAAAAGATGAGAGAGGCCTGTAATTTTCATCATAGGTACACTTCAACTATGACAGACGAAATGAGAAAAAGAAATCCAGAAAATCACATTGTAGGATTTTTAATTTATTTATTTGCAAATTATGGTGGAAAATAAGTATTTGGTCAATAACAAAAGTTTATCTCAATACTTTGTTATATACCCTTTGTTGGCAATGACAGAGGTCAAACGTTTTCTGTAAGTCTTCACAAGGTTTTCACACACTGTTGCTGGTATTTTGGCCCATTCCTCTATGCAGATCTCCTCTAGAGCAGTGATGTTTTGGGGCTGTCGCTGGGCAACACGGACTTTCAACTCCCTCCAAAGATTTTCTATGGGGTTGAGATCTGGAGACTGGCTAGGCCACTCCAGGACCTTGAAATGCTTCTTACGAAGCCACTCCTTCGTTCGGGCGGTGTGTTTGGGATCATTGTCATGCTGAAAGACCCAGCCACGTTTCATCTTCAATGCCCTTGCAGATGGAAGGAGGTTTTCACTCAAAATCTCACGATACATGGCCCCATTCATTCTTTCCTTTACACGGATCAGTCGTCCTGGTCCCTTTGCAGAAAAACAGCCCCAAAGCATGATGTTTCCACCCCCATGCTTCACAGTAGGTATGGTGTTCTTTGGATGCAACTCAGCATTCTTTGTCCTCCAAACACGACGAGTTGAGTTTTTACCAAAAAGTTATATTTTGGTTTCATCTGACCATATGACATTCTCCCAATCCTCATCTGGATCATCCAAATGCTCTCTAGCAAACTTCAGACGGGCCTGAACATGTACTGGCTTAAGCAGGGGGACACGTCTGGCACTGCAGGATTTGAGTCCCTGGCGGCGTAGTGTGTTACTGATGGTAGGCTTTGTTACTTTGGTCCCAGCTCTCTGCAGGTCATTCACTAGGTCCCCGTGTGGTTCTGGGATTTTTGCTCACCGTTCTTGTGATCATTTTGACCCCACGGGGTGAGATCTTGCGTGGAGCCCCAGATCGAGGAAGATTATCAGTGGTCTTGTATGTCTTCCATTTCCTAATAATTGCTCCCACAGTTGATTTCTTCAAACCAAGCTGCTTACCTATTGCAGATTCAGTCTTCCCAACCTGGTGCAGGTCTACAATTTTGTTTCTGGTGTCCTTTGACAGCTCTTTGGTCTTGGCCATAGTGGAGTTTGGAGTGTGACTGTTTGAGGTTGTGGACAGGTGTCTTTATACTGATAACAAGTTCAAACAGGTGCCATTAATACAGGTAACGAGTGGAGGACAGAGGAGCCTCTTAAAGAAGAAGTTACAGGTCTGTGAGAGCCAGAAATCTTGCTTGTTTGTATGTGACCAAATACTTATTTTCCACCATAATTTGCAAATAAATTCATTACAAATCCTACAATGTGATTTTCTGGATTTTTTTTCCTCATTTTGTCTGTCATAGTTGAAGTGTACCTATGATGAAAATTACAGGCCTCTCTCATCTTTTTAAGTGAGAGAACTTGCACAATTGGTGGCTGACTAAATACTTTTTTGCCCCACTGTATATATATATATATATATATATATATATATATATATATATATAGCTGAAGACTGAAGTTTACATACACTTAGATTGGAGTCATTAAAACTCGTTTTTTCAACCACTCCACAAATTTCTCGTTAACAAACTATATTTTTGGCAAGTCGGTTAGGACATCTACTTTGTGCATGACACCAGTAATTTTTCTAACAATTGTTTACAGACAGATTATTTCACTTATATTTCACTGTATCAAAATTCCAGTGCGTCAGAAGTTTACATACACTAAGTTGACTGTGCCTTTAAACAGCTTGGAAAATTCCAGAAAATGTCATGGCTTTAGACATCATTTGAGTCAATTGGAGGTGTACCTTTGGATGTATTTCAAGGCCTACCTTCAAACTCAGTGCCTCTTTGCTTGACATTATGGGAAAATCAAAAGAAATCAGTCAAAATTGTAGACCTCCACAAGTCTGGTTCATTCTTGGGAGCAATTTCCAAATGCCTGAAGGTACCATGTTCATCTGTACAAACAATAGTACACAAGTATAAACACCATGGGACCACTCAGCCATCATACCGCTCAGGAAGGAGACGCGTTCTATCTCCTAGTGATGAACGTACTTTGGTGCGAAAAGTGCAAATCAATCCCAGAACAACAGCAAAGGACCCTGTGAAGATGCTGGAGGAAACAGGTACAAATGTATCTATAGCAACAGTAAAACGAGTCCTATATCGACATAACCTGAAAGGCTGCTTAGCAAGGAAGAAGCCACTGCTCCAAAACAATGACCCCAAGCATACTTCCAAAGTTGTGGCAAAATGGCTTAAGGACAGCAAAGTCAAGGTAATGGAGTGGCCATCACATCAATCCCATATAAAATTTGTGGGAAAAACTGGAAAAGCGTGTGCGAGCAAGGAGGCCTACAAACCTGACTCAGTTACACCAGCTCTGTCAGAAGGAATGGGCCAAAATTCAATGCTACCAACTACTATTTGAGTGTATGTAAACTTCTGACCCACTGGGAATGTGATGAAAGAAATAAAAGCTAAAATAAATAATTCTCTCTACTATTCTTCTGACATTTCACATTCTTAAAATAAAGTGGTGATCCTAACTAAACTAAGACAGGGAATTTTTACTAGGATTAGATGTCAGGAATTGTGATGAACTGAGCTTAAATGTTCTTTGCCAAGGTATATGTAAACTTCCGACTTCAACCGTATATACACAGTACCAGTCAAAAGTTTGGACACCTTATTTAAGGGTTTTTCTTTGTTTTGACTTTTTTCTACATTGTAGAATAATAGTGAAGACATCAAAACTATGAAATAACACATATGGAATAATTTAGTAACCAAATAAGTGTAACCAAACAAATCAAAATATATTTTATATTTCAGGTTCTTCAAAGTAGCCACCATTTGCCTTGATGACAGCTTTGCACACTCTTGGCATTCTCTCAACCAGCTTCACCTGGAATGCTTTTCCAACAGTTTTGAAATAGTTCCCACATATGCTGAGCACTTGTTGGCTGCTTTTCCTTCACTCTGCGGTCCAACTCATCCCAAACCATCTCAATTGGGTTGGGGTCGGGTGATTGTGGAGGCCAGGTCATCTGAGGCAGCACTCCATCACTCTCCTTCTTGGTCAAATAGCCCTTACACAGCCTGGAGGTGTGTTGGGTCATTGTCCTGTTGATAAACAAATGATAGTCCCACTGAGCGCAAACCAGATGGGACGGCGTATCGCTGTTGTGGTAGCCATGTTGGTTAAGTGTGCCTTGAATTCTAAATAAATCACTGACAGTGTCACCAGCAAAGCACCCCCACACCATCACACACTCATCAACTATGCTTCACGGTGGGAACCACACATGCAGAGATTATCTGTCCACCTACTCTCCGTCTCACAAAGACGGTTGGGACCAAAAATCGCAAATTTGGACTCATCAGACCAAAGAACAGATTTCCACCGGTCTAATGTCTTTTGCTTATGTTTCTTGGCTCAAGCAAGTCTCTTCTTCTTATTGGTGTCCTTTAGTATTGGTTTCTTTGCAGCAATTTGACCATGAAGGCCTGATTCACACAGTCTCGTGTGAGCAGTTGATGTTGAGATATGTTTGTTACTTGAACTCTGTGAAGCGTTTATTTGGGCTGCAATTTCTGAGACTTGTAACTGTAAGGAACTCATCCTCTGCAGAAGAGGTATATCTGGGTCTGCCTTTCCTTTGGCGGTCCTCATGAGAGCCAGTTTCATCATAGTGCTTTATGGTTTTTGCAACTGCACTTGAAATGTTCCGAATTGACTGACATTCATGTCTTAAGGTAATGATAGACTTTCGTTTCTCTTTGCTTATTTGAGCAGTTCTTGCCATAATATGGACTTGGTCATTTACCAAATAGGTCTATCTTCTGTATACCACCCATACCTTGTCACAACACAACTGATTGGCTAAAACACATTAAGAGGGAAAGAAATTCCACAAATGAACTTTTATCAAGGCACACCTGTTAATTGAGATTCATTCCAGGCGACTACCTCATGAAGCTGGTTGAGAGAATGTCAAGCGTGTGCAAAGCTGTGGCTACTTTGAAGAATCTCAAATATAAAATATATTTTGTTTTGTTTAACAGTTTTTTGGGTTGATTCCATATGTGTTATTTCATAGTTTTGATGTCTTCACTATTATTCTACAATGTAAAAAATAAAGAAAAACCCTTTAATGAGTAGGAGTGTTCAAACTTTTGACTGGTACTTTATATATTTTTTTCTATTTAGATTTTTCAGGGGGCGCTGCAGCACCCTCAGCACCCCCTATGTCCTACGGCTATGGGTGCAATTCAGTATTAGGAAGGTGTTCTTAATGTTTTGTACACTCAGTGGATAATAATAATACATATCATTTAGCAGAAGATTTTTTCCAAAGCGACTTACTGTCATGTGTGCATATTTTTATTTATATGGATGGGCAACGCAGGAATCAAATTATTGCCATTAAAAGCACCATGCTCTACCGATTGAGCCACACAGAAAATGCCTGGCCAAAAATGTAGGAAAGGAATGGGACTGGGTCTTTTTGACTTAAATGGAATCAAAATGGTGCGGTACCCTTCCAGCTCACTGTAATGGTTTTGGTCCTTTCACTTTGAATTTATAAAGAACATTTGAAAATGACATTTACTTCAGTAAATGTTGTGTGCTTGCTAGGCTTAGAGTATTTCTGCTTGTGAAACAGTAGTAGTAGTAGTGATAGTGACGGCAGTAGTAATGGTGGTAGTAGTCATGGTAGTAATAGGGTTGTCATAGGCTGTCAGTTACAGTGACCTATTTTGGGGTGGATTGTAGGTGTGGTTGGCACTATGCATTGGGGCAGGTAGTGTTCTCTTGGCATCCGCCAAACCCAGATTCGTCCGTCGGACTGCCAGATGGTGAAGCATGATTCATCACTCCTGAGAATGCGTTTCCACTGCTCCAGAGTCCAACTGCGGCAAGCTTTACACCACTCCAGCCGATGCTTGGCATTGCATATGGTGATCTTAGGCTTGTGTGCGGCTGCTTGGCCATGGAAACCCATTTCATGAAGCTCCTGACAAACAGTTATTGTGCTGACGTTGCTTCCAGAGGCAGTTTGGAACTCTATAGTGAGTGTTGCAACCGAGGACAGACAATTTTTATGTGCTTCAGCTCTCGGCAATCCCGTTCTGTGAGTTTGCAGATTTTCCATCTACAATAGTCATTTACAACATTAACAATGACCACTGTATTTCTGATCAATTTGATGTTATTTTGTGACCCCAAACTTTTGAACGGTAGTGTATTGTGCACTACTTTGGGGCTGGTCAAAAAGGCGTGGAATAGGGTGCCATTTGGCGTACAGACTTTATCTTCTCTCTACTCAACTAAAATATTACTAAATTAACAAGTACACATTCAGATTGGAGCTGATCAGTCCTCATTCACATGCTCTCATAGTTTAACACATCCATCCATGTTGGCTTACTTATTGCATAACAAGGAACATCATGCACACATCAGAGCAGCTGATTGGTCGAGGTGGTGATTATTGTTCAGCTCTATAACCTCTGTCTCGCTCTGCACCATCCTCCCACTGTGTGTGTGTGTGTGTGTGTGTGTGTGTGTGTGTGTGTGTGTGTGTGTGTGTGTGTGTGTGTGTGTGTGTGTGTGTGTGTGTGTGTGTGTGTGTGTGTGTGTGTGTGTGTGTGTGTGTGTGTGTGTGTGTGTGTGTGTGTGTGTGTGTGTGTGTGTGTGTGTGTGTGTGTGTGAATAAAACACATTTATCCATTTATCACAGCAGGAATTAATATAAACACTGATAATAGCAGAAATCCATCAGAACGGAGCGGCCGAGACCGCACGCTTTTTATCCCTCAACCCTTGAATAACCCAACACTGTCCTCTTCAGGGAGAGAGAGGGTGATATGGGTATTACCATTCTCTATCATGTGCTGGCTAGGTCCCTCTCACCCCTTGTCATTTTACCCCCTGCTGTTATAGACTCCGAAGTACCAGTAAAACCCATGCAAGCTTATCAAGCACCTTGGACCAAGGTCTATTACATGAGGGTTATATGGGGGTAGTGGCCTTAGCCGCCATGCACTGCTGGGAAATGGTTCAGTACAGGTGGACATTCACTTAATTTCTATCCTCTCAAGGATATGTTTTCCAACAGTGAGACATTTTGAACCAGCAGGTATAGGCAGGCAGGGATAGAGGAGAGAATAAAGCAGAGGAGACTATTTGTGCTGTATCAGACTGAGGGCATCAAATAAACACTGTGCTTGTGATGTATATGTACT
>CM059799.1:23659825-23669825 GCA_030435695.1 Brachymystax lenok tsinlingensis | reverse complement strand
ATGCACTTTACAGACTATATTAGCACCCAAACAACATTCACGGCAGGTACTATGAATCAATCGATCATAGAAAATTATTATGTTTTCTAGGAAAGTCATAAAACATGGGATAGAGTTTATGTAAGTTATTTAGCTGTACCTGAAAGCATACTAAAGGTTAGCCTTTGATTAGAGATAGAGAGGGAGTGAGAGTGGGAGTGAAATAAAGAGAGAAGAAGAGAGAGGGGGGGTAGACTATTCTCACAGACAGTACATCCCAGTTTAAAATTAGACTGGGATGTCCAATATATTTCTATATAAGTCGTACCTGATCCCAATATATTTCTATACAAGTCGTACCTGATCCCAATATATTTCTATACAAGTTGTACCTGATCCCAATATATTTCTATACAAGTCGTACCTGATCCCAATATATTTCTATACAAGTCGTACCTGATCCCAATATATTTCTATACAAGTTCTATCTGATCCCAATATATTTCTATACAAGTCCTATCTGAATGCAGACTGAGTATTGTCTGTTCAAGGCCTAGCTAGGGGCTACATTCTACCTTGAGAAGATGTCAAAGGAAGATTTGTGTAAAACTCGACTTAAGTACACAAAGTACATGTCATACCAAAGCATTCATTTTGATCCTAATATGTGTCTTTGTATTCTGTAGCTATTGTTGTTTATTTTGATAGTCCGCAGCTGCCCATTGGCCCTCTCCCCTGCCGCACTAGTTCAATTCAATTACCCTGAAATATATTCTACTGAGCCCAAAACAAGATCAGCAGAGACAGTCGCTGACTCAGGTGGCAAAGAAAAGCAAATCAAGACAAAATGGGCATTACAATCCAACCCTCCGAACCTCGGAGTGGTCTTTATTTTGTTATGATTTCCTGGGCAGGTTTCCATGCCAACAGAATTGGAATCTGTTATAGAAAACAGTGGGTATAGAAAATGGTAAGCTGAGGCTGGAGGCCAGATGGCTCAGTCGGATGTTCGATCCTGCAATGCTCATTTTAATTTAGGCTCACAACTGACCTTCAAAGGTTTTACTGCTTAACTTTTCTCACTAAAGGCCAGAAGTAGGAACCGTTGGAGAAATCATTAGATAGATGAAATAGTTATTTTAAAAATAGACATACGTGGAGAAATGCCATGCTATGATGTTCTTTTGCAGTGGCATTTGATTAAAACATCCAACAAAACAGCCCCAGTGCGTGTTTTATTTGACCTTTTAGTGTACAGTAGTAGCTATGGAATGTTGACTATTAGTGCTCTAGTCTCGCCTGAGACAATATACACCTCTAGATGGGGATGATGTTCACTTACCAATGCAGAGGTGTGGCATTCTGCTTTGGCAAGGGGTTGCTATAATGGAAAATAATCAAATGTGTACCTTAGTGAAGCCTATGCATAGAGCAGTAGTGGAAAAAGTACCCAATTGTCATACTTGAGTAAAAGTAAAGATGGCTTAATAGAAAATGACTCAAGTAAAAGTGAAAGTCACCCATTAAATACTACTTGAGTAAAAGTCTAAAAGTATTTGGTTCTAAATATACTTAAGTATCAAAAGTCAATTTAATTGCTAAAATATACTTAAGTATTGAAAGTAAAAGTGAAAGTATAAATCATTTCTAATTCATTTAAAATATATATATGTTTACAGATAGCCAGGGGCACACTCCAACACTTAGACATCATTTAAAAATGAAGCATGTGTGTTTAGGGAGTCCACCAGATCAGAGGCAGTAGAGATTACCGGGGATGTTCTCTTGATACGTGCGTGAATTGGACCATTTCCTGTCCTGCTAAGCATTCAAAATGTAACGAGGACTTTTGGGTGTCTGGGAAAACGTATGGAGTAAAAAGTACATAGTGTAGTGAAGTAAAAGTAAAAGTTGTCAAAAATATAAATGATAAAGTAAAGTACAGATACCCCATAAAACGACTTAAGTAGTATTTAAAGTATTTTCACTCAAGTACTTTACTCCACTGGCATAGAGTACAGAGGGCCAGGGTTCCGGTCTGGAAGCACGCTTTCCACTGTGCTCAGTGGGCATTTTCGGTATTGCAGTTTAGCTGAAGTTGAGCCCAAAAGGACAATTCCCATAGATGGCCCCATAGAGAAGTCCAATTGAAAAATTCAACAAAAAAACCCACTTTGTTTATCCATAGATTTGTTTTATCACTCACCATCGAAGGTATTAACATGTTATCCTCATCCAGTGTCTGCCATGCTTCTGGATGACTTGATGACGTCGTCACCAAAGATATTTATAGCTAACACAACATTGAAATCAAATCAAATCCAATTTTATTTTTCACGTGCCAAATACAACAGGGAAATGCTTACTTACAAGCCCTTAACCAACAAATGTTTCATCAATGAGAAAATCAGCAGAATGTCAGCCCAGTTCTATCTCGCTCCCTATTCTCCCACTGCCGTCTCCACTGGGCTTCTTCTCCTCACCATATTTGGCGGGGAGTGGAAATTCCGACTGGATGCTTCAGATTTATACATCCTGTGAAACATCTGGGTCCTTGTTCTATCTGTATCGTCGCTGCTCGCACTTGCTCCACTGAGTGCTAGTGGCAGATGGCGGCGACCACAAAACGGCGTCTGTGAATATGAGTAGACTACGTTGAAAACAACGGTTGGCCATCTTGGATGCTGTCTTCAGTTCACATATACCTCAGTGATAGAGTAGGCTACTTACATATTTAAACACCTGTTACAATTGCTTGACCCATTCAACTTTTCTACAGTACATTAGAGGATTGCTACAGTATTTTTCTAGACAGACCCATGTCATTTGAAAGGAACTGTACTCTGAATGCTGCAACAATGATGTTCTAAAGACCCTCGGCTTTTGGGGCCTCCCGAGTGGCGCAGCGGTCTAAGGCACTGCATCTCAGTGCTAGAGGCGTCACTAGGATGCATGGCTCTCGACTTTCGCCTCTCCAGAGTCCGTACAGAAGTTGCAGCGATGGGACAATAAAAACATTTTTTTAACTAGGCAAGTCAGTTAAGAATAAATTCTTATTTTAAATGACAGCCTAGGAACAGTGGGTTAACTGCCTTGTTCAGGGGAAGAACAACAGATTTTTACCTTGTCAGCTCAGGGATTCGATCTTGCAACCTTTACGGTTACTAGTCCAAAGCTCTAACCACTAGGCTACCTGCCACCCCAGGACAGCACTGTAACTACCAGTTGGATATCAGGAAATTGGGGTGAAAAATTTCTAAAAAGTACCCTGCAAAAATATATTACAAAAATACCCTTGGCTTGGTCTTTTTTGAAAGAGTTTATTATCACTGTAAACACCAGGGGGCGGTAGTAAGACACAAATCCAACAGCTATACTGTATGGGAAATCTACTGTCATCAACTCTTGAAGTCAGTCAGTCAGTCCAAAACGGTGTCTGCTCTCAAGGGAAGATGAGGTCCAGCAGCTATCAGATAATCATAGAATCCATTTCTAAACCAGTTTGTTGGACTACTGTTAGGGGCAGCTAATCACAAAATAAATCTGTGAACGGGCATACTTAACTGCTATAGTATGGCTGACGTGACTCACATGGTACAAACCAAGGGAGAGCTGTGACACACTGGTCTGGACAGGAGTTTGTTTGTTGGTGCAATATTCACACATACATTTTGAGCTTTGATTGGTTCTCTCAAACGTCCCCTGGGGGGTTGTTATTTGCAAGGGGGTGGCGCTCAAGGGCTGTGTGTGGCTGTCCATTTGGTTGTTTGAGTGAGAAAAACACAGAGGATAACCAATCATTAATTAGCACAGCCCCTTTCATTATCGAGGCATGGTGCCTACAACATCAAGGAGCTTTTCCAGAATCTGAAGTCAGGGAGACTTTTTTGTCAGCCAGAGCCAGTGCTTAACTGTACTTCGACTGCGTTCACCATATGCAGCCTAGCATAGAATGTCATGGAGCTGATCACATGCCTTGAGAATTCAAACAAAGTAAAACAAGTCATTTATTAAAATTGTTTATTGAGCAGACCTTTTGTGAATGCAGCAGGTTCTCCGATATATTTTGACTGTTTATCACCTGAAAAGAAATGTACAGTGCATTCGGAAAGTATTCAGACCCCCTTTTTCTATGTTACAGCCTTATTCTAAAATGGATTACATTGTTTTCCCCCTCATCAATCGACACACAATACCCAATAATGACAAAACAAAAACAGGTTTTTACATAAGTATTCAGACCATTTACTCAGTACTTTGTTGAAGCACCTTTGGTGGCGATTACAGCCTTGAGTCTTCTTGGGTATGACACTACAAGCTTGGCACACCTGTATTTGGGGAGTTTCTCCAATTCTTCTCTGTAGATCCTCTAAAGCTCTGTCAGGTTGGATGGGGAGCGTTGCTGCACAGCTATTTTCAGGTATTTCCAAAGATATTAGATCAAGATCATGTCCGGGCTCTGGCTGGGCCACTCAAAGACATTCAGAGACTTGTCCCGAAGCCACTCCTGCGTTGTCTTGGCTGTGTGCTTAGGGTCATTGTCCTGTTGGAAGGTGAACCTTCACCCCAGGTCCTGGTCCTGAGCGCTCTGGAGCAGGTTTTCATCAAGGATCTCTCTGTTCTTTGCTTTCATCTTTCCCTCGATCCTCCCAGTCCCTGCCGCTGAAAACATCCCCACAGCATGATGCTGCCACCACCATGCTTCACCGTAGGGATGGTGCCATGTTTCCTCCAGATGCAACAATTGGCATTCAGGCCAAGAGTTCAATCTTGATTTCATCAGAACAGAGAATCTTGTTTGTCATGGTCTGAGAGTCCTTTGGGTCCCTTTTGGCAAACTCCAAGTGGGCTGTCATGTGCCTTTAACTGAGGAGTGGCTTTCGTCTGGCCACTCTACCATAAAGGCCTGATTGGTGGAGTGCTGCAAAGATGGTTGTCCTTCTGGAAGGTTCTCCCATCTCCACAGAGGAACTCTGGAGCTCTGTCAGGGTGACCATCGGGTTCTTGGTCACCTCCCTGACCAAGGCCCTTCTCCCCCGATTGCTCAGTTTAGCCAGGCGACCAGCTCTAGGAAGAGTCTTGGTGGTTCCAAACTCATTCCATTTAAGAATGGAGGCCACTGTGTTTTTGGGGACCTTTAATGCTGCAGACATTTCTTTTGGTACTCTTCCCCAGATCTGTGCCTCGACTTAATCTTGTTCTCGGAGCTCTACGGTTTCAGGTATGACTCAGATGTAGACAAGTCGAAGAAACAAAAGTTTATTTCTAATACAGGGGAAGGCAAACGACAAGTCAAAGGCAGGCAGGGGTCAATAATCCAGAGAACGTGTAAAGGGTCCAAAATGGCAGGCAGTCTCAGGGTCAGGGCAGGCAGGGGTCAATAATCCAGAGAGGAGGGGCAAGGTATAGAACGGCAGACAGGCTCAGGGTCAGGGCAGGCAGAAGGGTCAAAACCGGGAAGGACTAGGAAACAGGAGCAAGAAACAGACAGGAGCAGGGGAACAAACGCTGGTAGGTTTCACAAACCAAATGAACTGGCAACAGACAAACAGAGAACACAGGTATAAATACACAGGGGATAATGTGAAGATGGGTGACACCTGGAGGGGGACAAGCACAAAGACAGGTGAAACAGATCAGGGTGTGACATACGGACAATTCTTTTGACCTCATTGCTTGTTTTTTTCTCTGACTTGCACTGTCAATTGTGGGACCTTATATGTAGACAGGTGTGTGCTTCAGTTGAATTTACCACAGGTGGACTCCAATCAAGTTGTAGAAACATCAATGGAAACAGGATGCACATGAGCTCAATTTCGAGTGTCATAGCAAAGGGTAAGAATACTTATGTAAATATATATATTTTTTGTCATTATGGGGTATTGTGTGTAGATTGATGAGGAAAACAATTTATTTAATCAATTTTAGAATAAGGCTGTAACGTAACAAAATATGGAAAAAGTCAAGGGCTCTGAATACTTTCCGAATGCACTGTATTTGTGGTTGAGCGAGGTTCATTTGGCACAAAACATTTTGATAGCGGCTCGGCTATTATTATGCTTTCCACTGATGTGTTTTCTGATTAAAAGCTACAACTACAATGTGATCATGTTTACCAATTAAATCATTGAGGTTAAGTTTAAGAAATGTAAATACCTGTTGTTTTCCTCATCATTGTACACAACTCTCCACTACTGCAGTGTCCCTATCATATCTGTCATCATATCACTGTTTATGTTTGATCTTGTGTGTCCTCTCCCTTTACCCTCTCTCTCTCTGTCGCTCTCTCTCTCTCCCTCTCTTCCCCCGTCTCCCTTTTCGTTGCTAGCTCTCTCTGATCTCTCTGTTCTCTCTCACTACCACTTGATTGTGAAATGTGATACTTGTGATACTTTTAAACAGATGTCAAGTCCTTGCAGTAACGCTTCTCTAGAGTAGAGCAATAAAGCCTCTCTGACTCCAGTCTCTGTCTAACAAGAACATATAGACAGACGAAGATAACCTTGTCACATCCATGTAATTATGTAATTTACTGTAATAATCTACTGTTTCAGTGCAGCGAGGAGGAAAGCGTTCACCAGGCAGGGGTCCTTTTGGGGTTCCAGGGTTTCAGTAAGACGAACGCACAGAGGTATGATCACACCTCATTTGACTCTGAGCATCTCTATTTGAGAACAGTAACACATGTAGTTTGCCATGGATATGAAGGGGATTAGTAAATTATAGTATTTTCAATACAATTTATTTTCATAAATGGTCATCATGAATGGACCCATTTCTTATCCGCTGTAAAAACATTTGCGAATTCTACTTAGAGCTTGCTGAACTACCTTCAAAAATCTCTTCATGAGAGAAAGAGTGTAGCCTATACTGAATACAGTACATGTACAGTGGGGCAAAAAAGTATTTAGTCAGCCACCAATTGTGCAAGTTCTCTCACTTAAAAAGATGAGAGAGGCCTGTAATTTTCATCATAGGTACACTTCAACTATGACAGACAAAATGAGGGAAAAAAATCCAGAAAATCACATTGTAGGATTTTTAATGAATTTATTTGCAAATTATGGTGGAAAATAAGTATTTGGTCACATACAAACAAGCCAGATTTCTGGCTCTCACAGACCTGTAACTTCTTCTTTAAGAGGCTCCTCTGTCCTCCACTCATTACCTGTATTAATGGCACCTGTTTGAACTTGTTATCAGTATAAAAGACACCTGTCCACAACCTCAAACAGTCACACTCCAAACTCCACTATGGCCAAGACCAAAGAGCTGTCAAAGGACACCAGAAACAAAATTGTAGACCTGCACCAGGTTGGGAAGACTGAATCTGCAATAGGTAAGCAGCTTGGTTTGAAGAAATCAACTGTGGGAGCAATTATTAGGAAATGGAAGACATACAAGACCACTGATAATCTTCCTCGATCTGGGGCTCCACGCAAGATCTCACCCGTGGGGTCAAAATGATCACAAGAACGGTGAGCAAAAATCCCAGAACCACACGGGAGGACCTAGTGAATGACCTGCAGAGAGCTGGGACCAAAGTAACAAAGCCTACCATCAGTAACACACTACGCCGCCAGGGACTCAAATCCTGCAGTGCCAGACGTGTCCCCTGCTTAAGCCAGTACATGTTCAGGCCGTCTGAAGTTTGCTAGAGAGCATTTGGATGATCCAGATGAGGATTGGGAGAATGTCATATGGTCAGATGAAACCAAAATAGAACTTTTTGGTAAAAACTCAACTCGTCGTGTTTGGAGGACAAAGAATGCTGAGTTGCATCCAAAGAACACCATACCTACTGTGAAGCATGGGGGTGGAAACATCATGCTTTGGGGCTGTTTTTCTGCAAAGGGACCAGGACGACTGATCCGTGTAAAGGAAAGAATGAATGGGGCCATATATCGTGAGATTTTGAGTGAAAACCTCCTTCCATCAGCAAGGGCATTGAAGATGAAACGTGGCTGGGTCTTTCAGCATGACATTGATCCCAAACACACCGCCCGGGCAACGAAGGAGTGGCTTCAGAAGAAGCATTTCAAGGTCCTGGAGTGGCCTAGCCAGTCTCCAGATCTCAACCCCATAGAAAATCTTTGGAGGGAGTTGAAAGTCCGTGTTGCCCAGCGACAGCCCCAAAACATCACTGCTCTAGAGGAGATCTGCATGGAGGAATGGGCCAAAATACCAGCAACAGTGTGTGAAAACCTTGTGAAGACTTACAGAAAACGTTTGACCTCTGTCATTGCCAACAAAGGGTATATAACAAAGTATTGAGATAAACTTTTGTTATTGACCAAATACTTATTTTCCACCATAATTTGCAAATAAATAAATTAAAAATCCTACAATGTGATTTTCTGGATTTCTTTTTCTCATTTCGTCTGTCATAGTTGAAGTGTACCTATGATGAAAATTACAGGCCTCTCTCATCTTTTTAAGTTGGAGAACTTGCACAATTGGTGGCTGACTAAATACTTTTTTTCCCCACTGTAGCTACAATAGTGCAGGATACAGTAGCTGAGAGTTGCAGTACAGCAGAACCCACTAATGGAGAAATAAGAGAGAAGTATCCCGATACTCCGCTGAGGAGCGAAAACCATCACTGTAGGATTTGGACAAGGATATCTGTATTTAGCCTCTCAAGCTTTCCTGAGGAGATATCTTCCTATGACTCCTTGGATGGCCTGGGGCACTGCTATTGGAATTAGTAATGTGTGTGTGTGTGTGTGTGTGTGTGTGTGTGTGTGTGTGTGTGTGTGTGTGTGTGTGTGTGTGTGTGTGTGTGTGTGTGTGTGTGTGTGTGTGTGTGTGTGTGTGTGTGTGTGTGTGTGTGTGTGTGTGTGTGTGTGTGTGTGTGTGTGTGTGTGTGTGTGTGTGCACGCGCGTGTGTGTGTAAGGAGATGGTTTTAAAGGTGTTTTCTCCTCAACATAAATCTGATATTGTCAGTAGGTTGGTTGATGATTGCTTGATGCATAACTCATTCACTGCCATAAGGGAGCAGATACACAGATGTATAGTTTTAAAGTCTCCAATACTTCTCTCTGTCTGGTGGCTGCTGTGTTTCTGAGACACAACTTGTGTTTCTAAACATAACCAATTAAAGCTAGATTAGGCTACTATCCCCTGTCCTGCTAATTGCTTTTGGAATAACAGTGAAGAGAAAGGAAATAGCTGTAATAATAAGAACACAGAGCAGTCAGTGATTTTACTTGATAATAACATTTAATAACATTTTAAAATCTTGATGTCAACAAAAAATGTTTATTTATTTAACACATGTTTAGTTATTTAAGAGTGTTGTCCTCTTTCCTTGGATGTACACTGAGTATGCAAAACAGGGAGGCAGGAGAAGGCAGGAGGGCCTTCCTTCCTGTGGGCCAAACATGGGTCAGCATCCCTGTGGATGCTTTTGGACACATTGTAGAGTCCATGCCCTGACGAATTGAGGCTGTTCTGAGGGCAAAAGGGGGGTGCAACTCAATATTAGTAAGGTGTACTTAATGCTTTGTACGCTCAGTGAATATTGTCTCATCCCTCTACTTACTCTTCCCACACCTATATGTGTTTTTGTGTGTGTCCATGTATGTGTGTGTGTGTGTGTGTGTGTGTGTGTGTGTGTGTGTGTGTGTGTGTGTGTGTGTGTGTGTGTGTGTGTGTGTGTGTGTGTGTGTGTGTGTGTGTGTGTGTGTGTGTGTGTGTGATGTGATGTGAGTGTGCATGTTTCTTGCTGCAAGAAATACACTGTGTCAGGCTATCTAGCTAACAACACAAGCCATCCAGTTCTTATTTTAGGTGAAAAGATTTGCTTCGGGGCATAAAGCATCATTCCCCTCCACTACACTGGGATAGGAACATATCATCCTCATCATAATTTGTAGTTCATTAACGTACTGCTAATAATCACCAGGTCGATTCTGTAGTGTACAGCTGTGGTAATGGCCATTCTTTATGGCCCGACTGCCTACCAGGACACACTCCATCAGACACCAGCTCCACTGGCTGGCTGGCACACACACAAAT